>PVJH01000080.1:0-199781 GCA_004026705.1 Nesogale talazaci
CTTCACCACATTTGCATATGCACACATTTGTCCTCAGGGATCATATCAGGAAAGTGAGCATGCAAAGTTATGCTTTTGAGTTCTTGAAGCCTGATATCTCATCCCTTTGACACCTCATGATTCCACATGCTAGTGTGCTTCTTCCATGTGGGCTTTGTTGCTTCTGAGCTAGATGGCTGCTTGTTTACTTTCAAGCCTTAAAGTCCCCAGATGCTCCATCTTTTGATAGCCGGGCACCATCAGCTTCTTCACCACCTTTGCTTATGCACAGATTTGTCTTCAGTGATCATGTCGGAAAGGTGAGCATCTTGGAATGCCAATTTAATAGAACAAAGTGTTCTTGAACCAAGGAGATACTTGAGTGGAGGTCCAAGGTTTGCATAGTCTTAAAATGTGTTTTAATTTGTTTTAAAAATATTTATCTGTGGAGGTTGGGAGATTTTATCAAAAAATATCCGGGGGTGAACATCTGAAAATGATAACACCTGCACCTCCGTCACTGTGACACTGGATGCTTTCGTTGGGTGTTGTCCAGTTGGTCCTGGCTTGGAGTAACTCTGCAGATGAAAGAACTAAATGCCTCCAGGTCCTGCACCATCCTCACCACTATTCTTATGCATGGGGTCCGTTGTTGCAGATCTGTTTCAATCTAACTCACTCTTAGGCAGGGTTCCCTAGAAAAACAAAACCTATATTCTTCTGAATAGGATAGGTTGATACAGCAAGAGAAGATATAGTAGTCCCCACAATAATACAAAGAACTCAGTTCAACTCACTTTCATGAAAAGTGATACATGTAGAAAAAATAAGAGGAAAGTTTCCTAGGTCATCCACAACAAGCTATCATTATGTGCATTATGTACATTTTATCAAAATATAATTATATATTTCTATAAAGTACTTTATGGGTTTATAAATTGCACACTCTAATAGTGTTCTGGAAACAGAAATTCCTTGTCATTGTGTTGACTAAACGATGTGGCCTCTGAAGTCTCCAGGAAAGAATTGTGTCTCTCTGCTGACTTTCTCTTACATGCTTGTCTGTGTATTTCCTTCCCTTTTGTGAAGGCACTATACAAATTGGACTTGGTTAGTCCATTTGATGAAGATAGTAATCCTCACAAGATAATAATCATAAGTACTTGGAGACTGGGGTTATGAGTTCAATGTATCATTGAAGGACAAATGTCAGTTCACAACAGTGACTGATATGTCCTAAATATTGTATTGTCCTAAATAGACTATGTTTATTTTTACAGGTTCAAAATTTGTATTAGTGTATTCTTGTCTTGAAATGTATGAACTTAATTTATGATAGGATTAATAAGAAACATTTTTATGAAACAATTCTGAAGAAAATAGCACCAATTCCCCACAAGTGATATATGTCACCTTGATTAATGAAGCAAGTTCTATGAATTTTCTTATTTCTATTAAAATTATAAGAGCACAAAACCCCAGAGTCTTACACTGAAAATGAATTAGCAATTGTTGCAGAGAAGCTGATCCCATACCAATTAGAAATACAAGCCTAGTTTTAAAAGTCATATGAATTTGAATGAAGAATAAGAAACAATTACTGAGGGATCTCATAGTCTCTCCCTTCTCATGTGGTTGTGACATACGTTTGTAACCATTTTAGATGTTACAAGTCTCAAATCTTTCTGGATCGAGACCACCACAACTTTCTTCTGCAAAGAAGTAAGTACGTTACAACTGCTGACCTTTTGTTTAGTACTGCAGTACTTAACCACTGCATCAACTAGACAGTATTTTCTTGGCAAAGGTTAAATATATATTCACTTAGTCTTATTTTTATTATTTCTGTTTATTTTTCTCATTGAGATTTTGAAACAATACAGCATTTTCCCCCATAGTTGGCACTGATTAGAACAAATGACCCAATAATTACTGCATTTGATAAATATCCTAGAAATATAAAACTACACACACAAATGCACACCCATGTTTATCAAAACACTATACAGAATACCACAACAATAGCAACAACAAATGAAACAAATACCCATCCTTGGAAACTTGAATAAATAAGTTTTGGTACATATATACAATGAAATGTTGAAGAACATAGCTGAACTTAGAAATACCTAATAGTGTGGATGAACCCAGAGGATATTATGCTAACTGAAATTAAGCAAACATAAAAATATACATATTTTGGTGAGACAACAGCTATAAAAATGAATAACATATAGTGTGAGCATCTGGTTTGCAGAAGACTATGGCTGACTATAGAAATCTAAAATCTATTTGTAGAGTCCACACCTGGTTGAAACCAGTGGTGAATTCCCTCAGACCACAGACCTGAGTGTGACTACTCTGCTATTATGCATAATGCAGTTCAAAGTGAATTATAGAAGACACAATTAAGTTATAAAATAACACTTTATGATATGACCCCCCCCTCTGACCCATTTTAATGACTTCTGCTTTTCTTTTGTTTTAATTTGGTGTTTTGCTTTTGATATTTTTTTGTGTATGAAACCCAGGATAAAGAAAGCCATAGATACATGACTGCAATAGCAATTTCTTGTTGTATATGGTAGAGGAGGTGGGTAACTAGGGATCTGAAAACAATGGGTACAAGAAAGAAGAAAATATTCTAAAACTCTGAAGCGGATTGTACAGCTCCTTTTAATATTATTAAACGATTGAATTTTAGGATAGGTTAATTATATGTAAATAGAATGGCTTTAAAATGTTTAAAAATGTCACTCAAAGAAGCATTATTTGAGAGCCACCAGAGTTGGGAGGGGAAGAAGGGGAAATCATATGCTATAGGGGGTGATAACATGGATGAGGGGCAAGACAATATATAATAAGAAAAATGTTAGAAAATAAATGATGGACGCAGGCAAGACATTCAAAAGCTTGAAAGGATTAAAGGCAAGAAAGGCAAATACAGTTAAACACAAAAGTTTAGAATACTCTTTCTATGAGTAGTTGCTTTTCCAAGCAAGCATATTGAACTGGTGTGTAAAGTAGAGTATATATATACACACATATATAAATACTTGAAGAAAGTATGGTTGTATGTGTGCTTTCCTTTACTGAAAATATATACATGAATGTGAAAGAGAATACAAAGGGCAAAGTTTTGAAAATGCCTTACACATAATCAAACTCTGAAGAAATAAGTTGCTGGACCTGGGAATCAGGAATGGTAGGATTCAGTTTTGGGTAACCCCAAGATTAATTGTCAAAAATAGTTCACAAATACCATGCTTTACATCCTATTTTATTTAGTAAAATCTGGGGTTTTAAATTCTCATGGGCAGCACCTAAGATAGCAGAATTTGAGGAAAGCTTCTTGTCAACTTGTGTTATGCCTAAGTCACAAACTTGCTTACTGAATATGAGGAAGACAATTAGCATTTTGATAAATGGGAAAAAAAAGATGGATGTTATTTGGATTTTTCTCTTACTTGGATCCACAATCAATGCTCATGGAATCAGCTGTTAAAACAAAGGATGCATTGCATTGAGAAACATGCTGCATGAGGTCTCTTTGAAGTGACTAACACATTACAACAGAGAACAACCAACCAAACACCAACAGACATCAAGTTTGAGTAAAGGACTAAAACACACTACGTGGAGAAGATTCAGCCATTTCAATAAAAGGTACAGGGAAAATTGGATCTCCATCTGCAAAATAATGAACCAAGATGCATATCTCGTACCACATACAAAGACAAACTCAAGATTGGGTAAATAACTAAAAATAAACCATTAAACCATGAGGATCACCAATAAAAGAAATAAGGATATACTTAAGGGCCCTAATGCAAAGCATAGACACAAAAAGAAGCACAGTGAAAGATATGCACACTATAGGAGACAAAATACAGGACTGGAATTCTCTAAATATACAACATTTACATATATCAGAAGATTTTATTGAAAGAGTAAAAAGAGAACCCAAAGACTGGAAAAAAATATTTGGCAGTGATAGATAAAAGATCAATTTTAAACATCTATATAAAACTATAACACCTTCATAATAAAAACAAATACTGTAATCAAATATTGATGCAAGACATGAGTAAACAATTTACAAGTATGACATACAATAATTAGAAGAAAAAAATGTTCAAGTCCATACCTCTAAGAGAAATAATAATTGGAACAATGATAATATACCACCTGATACCTACACTCTTATTAAAAGCAAAGAAATATACCACTAAAAAGAAGAGAAGGAAAGACTTGAATGCTATTTCTTGTTAGTGGAATTAAAAAATTGTATAGCTAATATGGAAAACAAATGAAAATACAAATGCCTTATGATCCTGTAATATACTTTGGTATATGTCCCAAAGAAATACAGAATAAACAGGAGCAGATATGTGCTCACCTATGTTTACTCTAGCAACTTCCATAATAGCAAAAAGATGGAAAAATCCATCTGTAGATGAATAAAAACAATTAAAAAAAAATCAAACAAACCCTATACCAGGAATCACCAGTAGGCTCTGGCATAGGAACACGTGTGAGGGTGGTGCAGGACCGTGTGGCGTGTCCTTCTCTTGTGCACAGGGTGGCGGTGAGTTGGAGAAGACTCAATGGCACTTAACAGCCACAACAGGTGTGAACCCTGGTGCCTGTGCACAAGGAAATCGTATGCATCTTTAAAGAATGACAAGTCTGCTGAACCGCTCATGCTGTGGACAAAATTGGAGGATGTTTTGATCCGCAAAGTTAGTCAATCTCATCATGATAAAAAGTTCATGACGCCATATTATAAAGGGGAATCAAATGGTTTTCACAGCAAAAGAAGACCTTGACAACTAGGATAAGGCCAGGTTGGGAGGGGTGTTGCAGTGAGGGCGGGTGGAAAATAAAATGAAATGAGGATAAAGTATTCACATATATGAAGAGTTTACTGGGAAACTTGCTGTTTTGATGTGGTGGTCTGTACAACTATGTATAGCATGTTTTCCATTGTATGTGCTATATTCCACACCAAAAGGTAAAATAATAATGACAGCAATAATAAATACATATAATTGAAAAAATAAAGAAAGGTCACAGACTTTAAAACCCTCCAGTTACCTTACCCTTCAGATGTAAACACTGGTCTGACTGGCTATAAAATGAGGAAAAGTAAAATTGAAAATGACATAAGTTCTTTTGTGACACATGGACTAATACCCAAAAGTCCTTTAAAGTGCTGCAGAGCAAGACTATCACTTTAATAAATAGGAAGCAGCCAAGTCAAGTCATAATATTTTCAGTCATCTCACAAGAATCTATGCATTTGAAATATGGTGCCGGTGAAGAATATTTCAAGTACTATAGATTGCCAAAAGAATAAACAAATCTGTCTTGAACAAAGCACAGTCAGAATATTCCTTAGAAGACAAGATGGCAAGTCTTCATCTCGTCTATGCTGGACCTGTTATCAGACCCTGGAAAAAGACATCCTGTCGAGTGAAAGGGCAGCAGGAAGAATAAGACCCTCGATGGATGTATCTTCACAGTGGCTGCACACAGTACATAGAGAGCAATGACGATGAGGATGGTTCAGGCCAGAGCCGCCATTCAGTCCTTTGTACATAGGGCTCACGTGCATCAGATTTGACTCAATTGCACATAACAGTCAGTTGAGATGATCGATATGCCACATTATGAGCAGAAAAGAAAAGTGATATTGTGACCCACCAAATGCTAAATCTATTGCTTAATGTGATAAAAAGCAATAAAGTCACAGGTGTGATTATTACAATTTCATTGCAAGATTTGCAAAAGACATACTGGGGTAACACTTAATGAAGGGCCAATTGCTTTAAAGTTTGAAAAGGAGAGTAGATATATACTGAAGGTTGGTTATTATACAAGAGTCATTCACTTTTCAAGCAAATTATATAGAATTTATATTATAACACAGAAATTCTGGACACATAAACTCTGTGCACATCCTTTTTTTGCCCAAGAAAATTATGTTCATTTTTATTGAAAACATTATTTATTTAATAATAACTTAAAACTGTGTCACACACAAGCTTAAAACAATATTTTTACTTCAAATTTTTTTCATAAAAGGCTGAATAAATATTCACTCATAGTTTGGACTGCACATATTCTTAGAAGAGGAAAGTGAGAAAAAATGAAGTTTGAATTGAAACCTTTGTCAGTTATCTCAGTGTTGTCAAACAATAGTTTTTGATCCATTTCTGGTAAAGCACTTGACTGTTAGCACTATGAAAGTTAAAGTTTCTCCTCTTATTTCAGTGGGAATAATATTAGAAAACCCTTCAAAACATATAATTTATTTTAATGGAACTGTGTGTATCAATCTGAAAATATATGATATCCTCAAATAACAGGGAAATATGTTATTTTGGACAAGTTAAATATAATTCAATACTAAGTAAGGGACCATGTAATCAGGAAAAATCATCACATATTGAGATGATTTGTATCCATAAATTCCAAGAATTTTTCCCTTTTAATTTAGGAAATATCGACATGTTTTCAGAGCTCCTTCTGACAGCCTTTTGGCTTTATTTGTCTGTCTAATGAGGTTTTGCTTTCTTTGTGTATGACATTCTTGATGCCATACCACAACTATTTGATATAGTCTTCAAATTCATGTGGGATATATTCAAGGCAATACTTTGTTTCTCGTGGGCTTGTTTTCATTATCTCCAGGTTAAATTTGAACTTGCTTAGCAGTAACCAATGGTTCTGTAATTAGTCAATGACCTTGTTCACACTGACAATATTGATCTTTCCTTATTATGTTTCTACAGATATGGTCTATCTGCCATGTCCCATGTGTATAGTAGCCATTGTGTCATCAAATTTTTTTTAATTCAGAATAAACTGTTGCCATTGCTGTTGTTGGGAGGTACACAGATGATATCAACTTCTAGAAACATTGCATACAAAAGAATTAGATATTGCTATTATCCAGTCTTATGCCAATAACACGATTTTGAAACTAGTGTTAGTCCATCCTCATTGAAAATATTCCTAATTTTCAATGACCATCTGCTTTATCAAGCATAGAGTAGTTCCTCAGTGTGTTATTCCGGGTAGACTAGAGAAACAAATTCATACATATGTATATAAGGGAGAGGTTTATATACAAGAGGAATGGAACATTGAGAAAGCATCCCAGCCCAGTCCAGGCCAAGTCCATAAGTCCGACATTAGCCCATTTGTCTGACACCAATCCATAAATCTGCTTCAGACTCACAAAGCGCACACAATGATTCCAGTATAATCACAGTGGGTCAGTGGGTGCAGAGTCTTGTGTTTCCATGGTGTTAGAGTAATTTCAGCTCTGGCAGGGGCTTCTCTGTAGCTTCGCAAGTAGCTCTATGAGGCACTACATGAGTCTCTATGTAGCTTTTCCGGCTTGAGAGGTCTGGTTCCATCAGGGTACCCCCATGTGGTTTCTCTTCTGATATATCTTGCAAGGAGCCAAGCTTCTGTCTTGTCAGCTGCAATGTCTCCCAAGGACTGAACTGTAAGTCTCTCACCCTAGGAAATACCGCGAGACTTCCCAGAATTCTCAGGAGAAAGCTATGCCCACACAGAGGTCTCATTGGCTATCTTCAGATTGACAGGCTAGACTCCACCCCTACACTCCCAATGCTGAAATTGACATAAGAGTATATGACTGCCATACTCAGAGTTTGGTTTCTCCTGATAACATGAGCCAAATAAGTGAAAGGGTTTCCTCATTCACCTTTCCAAGGAACATGATGGCGCTAGAGGAACTCTGCAAAAAAACAAACAAACAAAAAAACAAACCTGGATAATTTTTCAAAGTTGTGTATTTAATATTTGTTTTTGTTTTTTTTAAAAAAACACTTTATCACCTTCAAAGTACTTTCCATCATACAATCTGGTTGTCAAATCTGCGATTACATTCTTGGAAACGTTTTTCAAGCTTATCTGTTTGGACGGCTGACAACTCCTTGCTTTTTCTTCGTCTCTTCTATTTGTCAAATGACTGTCATTTCATGTCCCTCTTCACTTGTGGAAATAAATAGAAGTCACATGGAAAGAGGTTAAGTAAGTTAGCTGTGTGGGGCCAGAGAAGCATGCTGGCTTTTTCCCAAAAACTGGTGCACTGAGATGGCTGCATGAGTATCTCCATTATCGTGGTAGAAAAAACAACCCCATGTCTGCTACAATTCAGGACCACTTTGACTCACACTGTTATGCACTCTTTTCAGAAGCTGTAAATAGAAAGCTTGATTAACAGTCCAACCTGCTAAAATGAAATCCAAATTCTCTAGAGGAGACATTTTGGTCCCTTCTGAATGCACATCCAGTTGACAAATGTCATCGATCAATATTTCACTTTTATTGTAATGAGAAAAACATTCATAGATGATTGAGTTTTTCCCATAAGGTTTGTCCTTGTTCAACATCAGAACAGTTTCTTTTTTTTTTAATTGTTTTTATTTTTTAAAAATTTTTTTGTGGGCATCACTGCCTCCTGGTGGGAGTAGAAGGCCTAGCCTTGTTCCTGCAGAGCTGCTGCTGGTTTTGAACCACCAATCCTATGGATTGCAGTACCGCACACAACCACTACGCTCACCAGGGCTTGGCATTTTTTTTTTCTTAGAAGTAAGTAAAATTTCACAGCTCCACATTGTTCTGTTAAATCAGCCATCCAAAAAAAAAAAAAAAAGGAAGTTTAAGAGACAGTGCTTTTATGTAAAAATTCACTGGGATTAGAGAGGGTCTTCTCAGGAGATGCCACTGGATGCACTAACTCTGAGCTATTTGCTCAATACTCACTTAGTGGAGAAAATGCAAAAGCTTTGCTTTGCCCAGCACAATTCTGGAGGGTTTTGGGGTACCTTGTCATAGTTATTTCAAGAAAATTATGACTGTCCAAAATTTGTTGTCAGTTCTACAATTCAAATGCATCACTGATTTACTGGTCACCCTTATTTATTGTCCAGCGTTCACATGCACATAAAGTGATTGAAATGCCATGGCTTAGGGAAAGAACACATTAGTCGTCAAAGTAACATCCTTGCTATTCAGTAATTCAAAGACCTCTTGTTCAGAAGATTTGCTCAGTGCAATACATTGCTTGAATTTTTGAATGCTGCATCCACAACCATCGATTATACATCCAAGCAAAATGAAATCCTCTACAAAATCAAATTTTCATTCATTTTTCACCACGTTTTCTCTTGGTTCATTTATGAGGATTTTTTTTCCATTTATTTGAATTACAATCCTTAATGAAGATTCTAGTTTTGAGCTTCATGAATAAATGTTTCATATACTCTTGGCTTCCAACAAAGCAGTGGTGGGTCATCCAAAAATCATTAGTTGTTAATAAGTCTTGCCCTTACCTGATGCCATGCTCTTCTACGGAGAGTCCAAATTCTCACATTATTTGTTCAGTATACTGATTGAATAAGCATGGCGAATAAATCCGTTGCACAATTTTCAGAGGTTTAAGCCATATAGTACTCTCTTGTTCTCTTCAAAGGGTTGCCTCATGTTTAACTATACAAGTTCTGCATTAATAAAATGAAATATAGTAGACTCCATTTTCTGGGGGGGGGGTAGATAATATTATCTATATTTTCTAATGTTGTACAGAGTTAAATACTTTTGCATCATAACTAAAACACACATGAAAATCTATCTGGTATGGTATTCTTTGCTTGAAGGCAAGATTCATCTGACATTAGTCTTGATAGCTACCATGCCATAGTCTCTTCTAAAACAGACTTTAGCTTCTAGCAGCACCCTGTAGATGCACTGCTGCAACCACAGTACAGTGATCTTTATCTGAGTGTTGACACATTTCAACTTGTACACCGCCAGTCCTTCATCCCTATAACTCAAACTCACTGCCATCAAGTACATGCTGAGTCACAGAAGTTCACTGGAGTAGACACCCCTGTGGAGCCACTGTTGATTTAGAACAGGCTGCCTTGCGATTGCAGCCCAACACATAATCACAACACCACCAGAGCTTCTCAAGGGAGCTTTGTCTATCATTAACACCTTCAATGTAGCTTGACTTTCTTCTTTAAATAATATTAGTTCTTGAACATATGTCAGCTCTTGAAGTGATTGACCAATTTACCTGACCAATACTGACATTATTTTTGATACAATGACTCTGTGTAGTCTTCCTTTTCTATTTATGCTTCTTGAATCATTCAATATTTTGACACA
Source organism: Nesogale talazaci (assembly GCA_004026705.1). Lineage (NCBI taxonomy): Eukaryota > Metazoa > Chordata > Mammalia > Afrosoricida > Tenrecidae > Nesogale > Nesogale talazaci. The sequence goes on from PVJH01000080.1 coordinate 10,192, forward strand.
GAATCCTTCAGTATTTCAACTTTAGCCTTGGATATTCCACAAGTTCTTTGGCTTGAAATATGCTAAGCAGGTTCAGTTTTTGGAGGGGGGGCTTTGTAAACTATCATTTATATTTCATTTTAAGGCTTTACTTTGTTTTCTGGAGATGACCTCCTTTGAAATTTCTGTTCTACTCTTCCACTACATTATTTTTGGTCCATTTACGTTGACACTCAACATTCAAGAGAAAGTTTCAGACATCGACTTTAAGCTTTTCTTTCTTTCGAATGGGCTTTTACTTTCTTCACGCATGATGTTATTTGTGTCATCCCACAGCTCATCAAGCTTTCTCCCATTAGTATTTTTTTTGTTTTTTGGGTTTTTTTGTTTGTTTGTTTGTTTTGTTTTGGGGGCATCACTGCCCTCTGATGGTTGTGGGAGATACCTAGCCTTACTCCCAGAGAGCTGCTGCTGGATTTGATGTGCCAAGTCAATGGGTCACAGTCCCATACTCAACCATTACGCCACTGGGGCTCAGCCCTACTGCCTGTAATGTTTAATGACTCAAGTCTATTCCTGAAGTTCCAGTGATACATACTCATGGTCATATATTAGCTCTCAAGGGCATGTATACACTTTCTTCAACTTCATCATGAATTTCCATAGAGAAAGTTAATGGTCTATCTCAATGTCTTCTTCACTGCTTTTATGGAGCTTCTCTATTATATCTTCTGAGAGATGTAGTCAACATAACCTCAGTGCAGTCCCTCTGAAAAGGTTCATGTGTAAAATTATCTGTTGTTTTGAAAACAGGTGTTTTCTGAGAAAAAGTCCCTGGTGTTATAAAATTTTATCGTGTTATCCCTGAGGCCATTGCTATCACCCAGACTATTTTTTTCAACTGTTGATCCTTCTTATTCATTTCAAATATTTGTATTTTCATCACCAATAAGTATCAAAACAAATTAATTATATTTTTTAATCAAATTTCATTTATAGTTCTTGTTAGGTGCCATCAAGTCTGTATCGATTCACAAGGACCCTATATATACCAGAACAAAACACCACTTGGCATTGCTTCATTTTCACAATTGTTCCTATAGTTGAGTCCATTATTGTAGAAAACAAGTCAATCCATCTTGGTGAGGGTCTTCCTCTTTTTAACTGCTCCTACAATTTACCAAGAATGATGAACTTTTTCAGACCCTGCTCTCGCCTTATGGTATATCCGAATTATGTCCAGTGAAGTTTTCCCATTTTTGGCTCTAAGGAACATTGTTCCTGTCCTTCTTCCAAGACAGATTTGATTATTCTTTTCCCACCCTATAATACTTTCAATATTCTTCACCAACATCCTAATATAAATGTAATGATACTTCTTTTGTCTTTCTTTTTTGTTTTTTGCTTTTTATTTTGGGTATCACTGCTCTCCGGTGGTGGGAGTAGGAGGTCCAGCCCCACTGTTGGAATTGAACCTCTGTTCCAGTGGACCACAGTCCCGCACACAACCACTACGCCACCGGGGCTCAGCCCTGTCTTTCTTTTTTAACACCTAAATTCCACAGCATAGGGGGCTATGCACCTTAGTCCTAAAAGTAACATCATTTCTTTTCAACACTTTAAAGAGTTCTTAATGAGCTGAAGATTTGTGCAATGCAATGCACCAATTTATCTTCTGACTGATGCTTCCATGAGCATTGATTATGGATCTAAGCAAGATAAAAGCCTTGGCAATTTCAAAGTTTTCTGTTTATCATGATGCTATCTATTGAAGATTTTTGTCTTCCTTACATTGAATTGAAATACACAATGAAGTCTGCAATATTTAATCCTCATCAGCATGCTCTTCCCATCTTCCTTGGCAAGCAAGATTGTTTCAAGTACTTGTTAGAGGTTGTTAAAATGATCTCCTCCAATTCTGTTGCTACGTTTTCTTTGTATAACCCAGCTTCCCTAATTATTTGAAAAACGTAAGAGTTTGAATCAGTATGGTGAAAAGATCAAACCCTGACATACACCTTTCATGATTTTAAGCCATACAGAATTCCATTGTTCTCTCTGAACAGATGTTTTTTGATCCATCCTGTACATGTTCTCAATCAGCACAATTAAGTATTGCATTAATTCCATTCTTTTCAAATCTACCCATAGTCTGCTATGATCCAGATAGTTACTTGTCTTTGAATGGTTGAGGAAACATATACACACATCTCTGTATTTTCTCTGCTTTCAGGCAAGATCCACCTGACATCAGCAATAATATGCCTGGTTCCTTGTCTTCTGAATCTGAGCTGAACCTCTAGCAGCTCCCTGTTAATGCACCTATAGAAGTGTTGTTTGATGGTCATCAGCAAAAATATTATTGAATGTGATATCAATGATATTTTCTGAGTTTCATATGTCATGAAATGAGAAAAGATAATGATATCTTCCAATCTGTTGACCAAGTAACTGTCTTCCGAATGTTTTAGCATAGGCTTGGCAGTGTGTCCAATCCTGCATCAGTTTTTGGATACATTTCTATTGTTCCATCAATTCCTTGAACTACATATGTCTTGAATATCTCCATTCAGTTCTATTGTTTTTTTACCACATAGGATCTTTTGAAATGGTTGAATGTTGACCCCCTGTTATATATATATATATATATATATATCCCTTTTGTGCATTTGGGTCCATGTTGGAATAATAAACTCAAAACTCTTTCCCTAGAGAAAACTGAGGCTGTCTGTTCCCATAAAGATAGATAGCCTCTGAAACTCTGTATCTTATATAGCATCACTATGAGTCAGAATTGATGGGACAACAGTGGATTTTCTATATACACACAAGAACATACATACACATGCACACAAAGTAGCTTTAAAAAGTTTGTGCAAGTGTGTACATAAGAAAATGTGGTGAAGAATGCTGAAGGTGTCAAGATATTAAAATACACAGCATTTAGGGTTTTAAAAGTTTGAAATTGAACAAGTGACCATCAAGCAGGAAAGCAGCAAAGCCTGCACGAAGAAGCACACCAGCCTGCATGACCGCAAGGTGTCGATGGAAAAGGATAATCAGGTATCAAAGGATTCCACATAAGATATATATCTATGCAACTGATTGAGGTCTGGAGACGCAACACTCATCTGCAGATAGCTTGACATTCCCCCTGAGAAGTGTCACAAGGAAAAAAATGAGACAAGAGTGTGCAGCACAACACGGATGAACACACAACATTCCTGTCGTTCTTTTACGCCCCCCCCCACATCTTGACCCCAGTTCTACCTTACAAATATGGCTAGATTGGAAGCATGTATATTGGTACAGATAGGAGCTCTCAACGCATGGAATTCAGGACAGATAAACCCCTCAAGAACAGCAACGGGATTGGCGATACCATGAGCATAGGGGGAAGGTGAGGAGAGAAGGAGGGGTGGGAAGAGGGAACTGACTACAATGACATATAACTCCCCCTGTTCTGCAGGGAGACAAGCAGCAGTAATGCTAACAAAGGGAGCCAGCAGCGAATGTAAGACATGAAAGTAGTTACAGCCTTCAGTTTATCAGGGATTCATGAGGGTAGGAGGGTGGAGAGGGAAGGATAAATAGAGCTGATATCAATGGTTCAAACAGAAAGAAAATATTTTGAAAATAATTATGGAAACATATGTACAAATGTGCTTGATACAATTGATGTGTAATTGCTAAAAGGGCTATTGAGTCCCCCATAAAACATTTATTAATAAAAAAGGTTGTGTAAAATAGATAATGAAATGTTCCGCCTAATAATCTGAATTTCACCCATACATAGGAGTGTGCACACACATACACACATTATTAATATATATACATACTTATAAATCCATTAAATAAAATTAGTTGTAACTACATGAAATTACACATACATGTAATAATAAAAATAGATATATATGCATATAGATGCCTCTCACTTCATTGATAGAAATGATGAAAGGAGATAATGCAGACTATAGCAAAGTCCTTGTACGGAAAAAAGGTATCAAGAAAATAAAACTCAAACACCAATTCAGTGTTAAGAAGAAGGGGTTTATATCAGGAAGTTACTGGGTTAAAAAGAAAACCACACAGGAATGTGGGAATGCATATGTGTGGATTTAGGTTTTTCATTAATATGAAAAGCTTCATGAGTTTGACAAATGAATATATCGGCATATTGTCAATGAGAATCTCAAGGCTTTTGAAAGAGAAAGACATTTTCAGCTGATAAAGCATGTTTATGACCTAGAAATGACACTGCCACAGGTGATTAAGACTTACAAAGAAGACCAGCTCATGCCTGTAATTTGAAACTTGCTTGAGCATCGGATACCTTTTATGTGTGTAGGTTAGACAGTAAAGTAATTGCTTCTACTTATAGCAAAAGCAAGTTCAGCATTTTGAAGATTTTTTTTTCTTTTCCTATCTGATGTACATTTTATCTCCACTCAGCTGAGACAAAAAAAAAAAAAAAAGCTGAGATTTGACTCAGCATGGATGCCTGGATTCATTAGTATTGTGAAATGAAGACAAGGGCTCTTCAAACCCTCCCCCCACCCGCCCAGCCATCTTCTCAACAATTTAAATGACATGTAACAGACAGAATTGCAAAATATGTTAAATACATTAAAATGCACTCTAGTCAGCAACGCTCTTCCTAGGAGCAATTGAGTGGTTTGTGAGGAGATCGTGCACTTTTTATTGAGGTTTTAGTTAATATTTAGAGAAATGGAGTCAACCCTCATTTAAAAAAAACATAAAAGCATTATTCTTAAACTATGGCTCTGAGATGATTCTCTAATTCATATGTTCCAAAGCTTATATGACTTACAGCCTCCTTTTCGAGGAGGGGCCGGGGGGTGGGGGGAGGCACAATTTAAAGTTCCCTCTGGCAACTAGCATTTTTTATACTGTAGCTCAGAAGCCAGGCTAAAGTGTAGGCAGCTGCTTTTGCAGCCCCCTTGGATTGGTCTAGCTCCACCTGGAGCAGGGTATCCCCTACTTTGGGAAAGCCTGCTTTAATTGTTATGGAGGCTAAAAGACATTGGTGATTTTTCTTGCACAGATATGCAATGCAATATTCTAACATATTCCCCAAGGCCCTCACTTAATTTTTGGAAGTCCTTAATATATTGAGGCCACTAGGGCATTTAAATCAGAAAATCAGTTGGAGATTATTTAAAAACACATGACAAATTCCTGAGAATCGATAAGAAAAAGATTATTTGCTTTAGGATTTTGGACTTGAGATTCATATTCAAATGGTTATACTAAATACCTCTTAGGAGGGAAGATGGCATGTTCATCTGGCTTACTTTCTTGATTGAGCCCTCTCATCTGCAGTTTGAAACACTCTTTGATGACAGAGCCAGAGAGCCAGAGGCTACCAATAAAAACGTTTATGGTGAGAGCCCCACTTAGCCTCCTTACTGCCTGATGAGTGTCACTTTTCTTGTCATTCCAGCTAAATTGGAGACTTCAGAGAAAGAGTGACAATTCTACCTCCAACATAGAAGCATAAATTCTCTCTCCTCACTTCTCTGTGTCCTTCTGTTGGTGGAGAACTACAAGAAAAGTGTTTCATAGAGGCAAGAAAACTGGGAATTATAGATGTAGAAACAGAATTTCTTCTGAGAAATTACTCAATGAATTCAGTAGCACGGAGGACATATTTTTACTTTGAAAACTATGAAGAAAACTTAGAGTACCAAGATGAAATACCCTCTTCTAAACGTAATACAAATGAAAGGTCATAGATGCTGAAAACAATATGGGACACAATTCTGTAATCTGCATAGACTCACCCTTTGTCAGAGTTAAACAGAAGACAATTTTTTACTTATATTTATTCTCATTAATATATTTGCAATGACTTTTAAAAAGGACAGCAACAAATATACACCATAAATATAACCAGGGGGAAAAAACTAGGGATGTCAGTCATTACAATCATGTGTATTCTATTTTTCTCCTGAAGAGCTCCTAGGAGTTATTGCTAGCTGGACACTTAAAAATGCACCATCAAGACATCTTCATGCTTATGCTATTGTTGTTGGCAATGCAATGTGCTTTAGCTCCGTGAAATCCTATGGATGACAGGAGGAACTCCTTTTCAATCCTGCACCCTGCTCAGAAGTGTACCTAAGCAGACAGACAGGTGCTGTTGGAGGGAAGGGGAAAAACAATATTCAAAAGAGGGAGATGGGAGGGAAGGGCAGTGATAGGATCAGCAAAGACAATAGAAGTTTGAGAAGTTTTTGAATATAAAGCTGATGCCCATACCCTGTAAACCTTCACCTAGCTAAATATAAAAAAAGTTAAAACATAAAAGACTCGCCATAAGGCTGAAATCGGGCACAAATATTCAAATTATAATAATTTACTTGGTATGATTTAATGATTAGAACAAAAGACCCTTACTGTCATTAATCTTCTATCTGCAGCTTCTAGCAATGTATCAACAACCTCCAACATTCTAGCCAAAAATATTGTGTTTACTAGTTACAAAAGTGTGCTGAAATTAATTTTCTTTATTTCCTGATACCTCTGAAATCTTGCTTGTGGAGAGTAAAAGAAAACTTCAATTCTGCTCTGCCTCCAGCCCTTGAACTACCTAATATATAAATTCCATGATGGTAAATACTTTGCTCTTTCCACTGTTACATCTCCAGCAGCTAAAGTTAGAATGGGAATAATATTTAAGATGAATATAAATCAGAAAATAATGCTGTAAAGCCATCAAAACTTAAAATATCAAAATGTGCTAACATTGTCTCTTGACATAGTCTCCATCCAGGCCCATACCCTTCTAAAAATAGTCTTTTCACACCTCAAAGTCTTTGAAAATGTTAAGCTTTGTGACATACACCATGTCAAAATGAGAGTTTTGGCATACTCGAAGGACATAAATCACGTTACTCTTAAATGTTCTCTGAGTTTGGGAACCAAAGATATGCTTGAAGAGATGAAAGCAGGCTTGTAGAATGGAAAAGGTACATTTTCCCATAGACGTTACAGGGCAGGCCTTGTTACCCATGAGCCATGAACAGGTGTATTGTTGTGCTGGAAAAATAACTTTCTGACCTTTTTCACCATGCACAATTTTCAATTTTCCTAAAACTTCTTCCTAATGTGACCTCTTCTATCAAACACTGTCTTTTGAGAAATATCTGGCACTGCTATCTCTTGGGAACTTCTGGAAACTACCATAATCTTCTGAATTGTCATCTCTTCCTTGAATTGAACTGGGCCCTGGAGACATCACTCTTTTGATTGAATTTTATTTGAAGTTAACCTGAAGAGACTAATTCCAGTATTTTCCTAGGGGAACTTGTCTGCAGCCATCTACTGATTGCAAAATCATTTGAGCACATTTGTTGAGCATAAAGTTGTGCATGTATGAGCTGGGGTGCTAGTAGCAATCATTTCTTTTTTGTGGAGGGGTGGCATCACTGCCCTGTGGTGGTCGTGGGAGCTCCGCAGTGCTGCTCCTGAGAGCCGCGGCTGGATTTGAAGTTGTCATGCCCGCGGGCCGCAGTCCCGCACTCAACCATTTACGTCACCAGGGATCAGCCCAATCATTTCTTATTTAGAGTCACTGAAACCCTAGTAATAATACTTTTACTTGCTCTTATATGTGCTCAATAAATATGAATTTCATAAATGAATAGATACAGATAAAAATATAAATGATATACACATATAGAAAAATGCATACAAACTAAGCAAGCATTAATGAAAACAAAGGCACTGATCTATTCTAAATGTGCAGTAATTCTACTTAAGTTCAACCACCCAAAGGTACCCAATTCACATTATTAAGTAATACAGAATGTGGATTTAAGTGAATGGTTCCCCTGGAGGCACGTGCTAACCTAAAATGATTCAGAATCTCCTGCCTGTCTACTTCAGTCGACGAGGGCAGATAACGAGGAGCAGGAAGTACAATTTACATCTTTATTTATATCAGCATTTGGAGAATGAGAAGCCCTTAAATCTAGAGTTTGGAGAAAGAATGAACTACTCAGATTCATTTTAGTCATGTCAGAAGTGACCAGATTTTCAAAATCATTTCTGGTTTAATTGTTTCCTAAATTACATACATGTGGTTGATAGAATAGTGTTCTCCCCCCAGATATGTCCACATGTTAATTATTGAAGCCTGTGAATATGGCAAACACATGGAAAAATTGAATAAATAAACATAAGAATTCAGAGTTGAATAAGATACGTTAAGAGATCAGGATGCTATTCTAGATTGATAAATTGGATGCCATCCAATCATGTAAATCCTAAATTGCAAAAGATTTTCCCCCATTACAGATGGGAGTGGCTCAGAGGATAATACCAGCTTCTAGAACTCAGACGGGGTGTCGCTGACAGCAAATTGGACAGTAAAGATTCCAGCCTTACAATTGCAGAAGACTGGATTTCTGTTCTGTTTGGATTTTTAAAAATCTTTTTATTGGAGGCTTATACAGTTCTTATCACAATCCATACACACACCTATTGTGTCAGGCACATTTTTACATGTGTTTCCATCATTATTCTCAGAATAGTTTCGCTCATCTTGAGCCCTTCGTTTCAACTTCTCATTTTCCCCATCCATCTCCCACTCTCTCTGTCAGGAACCTTTGCTAATTTATAAATTGTTATTATTTTTTCATGTCTCACACTGCCCAATGTGCTGCGGGATGGACAACATAAAAGTGAGTGAAGAGACACATTGGGCAGCTTAAGACTAGATTTTATCCATAATCTGAAAGTTCCTGGAATCCCATTCTTCTTCAGAACTGCTTGACAAAAGCCTAGAGTGGATGAGACCATTATATAAACCGAGGGAAACCCTATGAAGAAAATAAACAGCCAAATCTTCCCATACTGCTGATATACAGAAATATAATATGCTATATTTACTTGCATTTGGGAAAGTATTAGAGGCACTGTAAAAAAACACACAAAATATCAAAAACGAATATCCGAGGCTTATTGATCTATTTTAAGAAAGGTGCTATGCTTTCTAATTACACCTGTTCCTTGGAATGTAGGAGGAAAGAGCTCTAGTTTGGGGGAAAGCGGTCTATATGGGTACAAACGAAAAATTATACCGATGATTACTGTCCTGTTGCTTCTGCCATCGCAAATTGCACCCTGCGCTGGTTTCTGATGATGGCGGTCCACAGCGGTTGTGAGGCACAAAAGATGTCCTATGGAGACTGGACTCTGTGGGATATTCCATGCTTTTCTAAGATTCCATGGGAACATGGGCGCATCTTCCACCTGTATATCAGTGAGAGATTCTCCTCTTTCTATTTAACTTCCTCTCCAGGTCAGCAATTTGTTAACTGGATCCACCAGCTCCCGTTGTCATACTCCTGCTCTAACACGTCCAGCTAGAAGTTTGACTAACCGCTGAGGAGTCTCCAAAATTCTATGACAAAGGAATGCAGTGTTCCTCTGGCAAAGAAGGCGTTGCAGTGATGGGAGTGGCAAAAGCAAAACTTGCCATTTAATTTACCCAGATGCGTATAGCCAGTGTCTTCCAAGTGCTCTTATATAAAATTATGAAAGGTTGCCTCTAGAAATCTTCCTCTTTAATTTTAGGACTAAAATGATATCTTTGATATGGAATGCTACAATAACGGACATGTTATAAGTGGATGGTTTAAGCAAGAAAAAACATAACCACTCATAGTTTGGGTGACTAGAAGACCAGAATACTAGCTTTGAATATATTCTCTTGCTTTCCAATGAGTTTCCAATGGTCTCCTTCAACAGGTGTGGCCCTATTGTTCTTTTAAGTCTAAATGCGTCTTGACATCAATCTTCCCTTGAGTCTAGGTTGTACTTAGTGCAATGACCCTTGGTTAAAAAATTGAACTCCAGCCCTGTGTAATCCAGCCCCACCTCCAGATGGGCCCTAAGGGATGATTGTGTCATTGAAGAGAAGAAATACAGAGACAGCCAAAAAATTTGGTTTGCTCACTTTCATGCTGTCAGGAACCATGTCCAGACAGGAGTAAGAAGAAATGCAATTTTAACATGAACTTATATAATATTGGGCCATACAAGCTCCCCTAATTACAGGTAGCAAACTTAACAAAGTAGGATGTACCCTAATCTTAGAGGTCCCTGAGTTCACTGGAGGACAAACCTAATGCCAGTGCTAGGGGCAGGTAAGTGGGAGTGTGCTAGCCTAAGTAGGCTAGAGAAACATTTTCATAGATTCTCTAATATTTGTATAATATAAGCTTTATATACAAGACAAAGTATACATTAAGAAAGCAGCCCATCCCAGTCCTGTCCCAAGCCCGTAAGTCAGTATCAGATATTACCTCATATGTCCATTACTGGACTTCTTCAGACATGCACTACACATACAATGATACCGAATTCAGGAGGATCACAGACCAGTGGGTTGAAAATCTTGTGGCTCCAGTGACATTGTAAGCATATCAACACTGTCAGAGGTCTTCACTTGGCTTCTCCAGCTCGGGACACTAACATAGTTTCATGTGTCTTGTCATCTGCAATGTCTCCATGGTGGTGAGCAGAGAGAGAAAGTGTCACCGCCTCCATGAAGGAATACAGAAATTCTCAGAATCCTCAGGAGAAGGCCATGCCCACACAGAAGCCTCATTGACTATGACCAGACTAGCCTAGACTCCACCCCACTTACTCTTAATCCTCTCAAGTTAACAAATGATTATATAACTATCACAGGAAGTCACTGTCCCCTGAACAGGGTGAACAGTTGCAAAGTTTCTGCTCCTATAGATAAAGCTGCAGGCAACCTTAAGATAGGACTATTATGGGAGGACATACCTGGGAATGAATTTATTTATGAGAAGGTAATTGGGATTTATCTCTTAACTCACAGCTCTGAAGACCTACTGCCACCCAGATCCACGGACTCAAAGGTGTCTTAAATATGAGAATAAAGAATTTGTTGCAGATCCTCTCTTCCTGTTTTTCTGTTTCCCAAACACCCTTAACTTTTTTTCCCTGAGTGACAGTGAGGTCTCTCATTGTTTGCTTCCTTCTTTCCTCATTTCATCTCTTGTAAGATAAAATGCAATTCAGGCTGCATAGTTGGGAAATAACAAAAATGCCTCCTCTTCTTTAACACTCTATCGCATTATCTCACTGGAAGAGTTCTATCTCTAACACTGTCTAGAGAACAGTAAATGGTAAATGCAAGGTCCCCAGTGGAAACACAACAGACAATATTCAAGAGAAAGGAGAGGTTATTTGCTACCATACAAATATGCCACCTCAGAAAGTCTATGCAGGGTCTCTGTGAGTAAGAATCAGCTTAAAGGTTATGGACGAAAGGGACTTGATGGCTTAGTGGTTTGCCATCGGGCTACTAACTGAAAGGTCAGTGGTCAAACACAGCAGCTGCTCAGAGGGGGAATGATGAGGCCACCTCATAAAGATGTAGTCAAAACCCCAAAAGGGCATTTATGAGGGCATAAAACCGCTTAAGGAGCATTATGAAAGAGAATACACTTGACTGCAATGGAAATCTTACACACAGAACAATTACAACCGATCCATGATTCCCAACAATTGCAAAATGTTGGGAATCATGGCTGAGCCAAGATAGCATATCTTTTGGAGAAACACAATTTAATCCATGCAATTAAGTCCATGTTACTTCACTCTCTGGCCTTCAAAAGTTCATGTTCTTGCCACATGAAAAATAATCACCTTATCAATTCTATTATGCCCTCTGTGATCTCTCCAAGCCAGAATCAACCCATTGGCTATAGGCTTCTTTGGGCTTTGTTTTCTTCTTTCAAAACAAACACTATTCATATATGGGATGTTGAGTAACATTCTAAGACAGATTAGAGAACCAAAATGTATTTTCAGAGTCTACATATGGATTAACCCCCCCCCCCCCCCAGAATCACCTCTCACCACAGGGATGTAAGTATTCTAGCTATTTGTCAGAGTGCTTTGTAAAGTGGATAATTGCACAAAATGTAGCATCTGATCCTCTTTTTGGTCATTTTAATTTTTTTCCTGTTTTAATATTCTATGCTTTCTTTTAAATGTAGATTTTCTTGTTTTATTGTATCATTGTTGCGTTGGTATCATTTTATTACTTTTATGTGTTTGCTGTGTATATTTTCTCTGGATATGAAAAACAGGGTAGGTGAACCTATAGAAAATCATTGAAGTAATTGTTTCCCAGAGGCATCAGAGGGGTGACTGAATGAAAGCAAAGAGTTAAAACCAATTCATCCAAGAAAGTAATGTGTCCTTAATTTGATTTTGGAATTGATTATACAACTCTTTTTAATAAGATCGACCTATTTAATTGTCAGACATGTGAGCTACATGCCATTAAAACTGCTTAGAAGAAAAAAATTGAAAAAACAAGGCTGAAAAGAGAGAAAAGGACTAAATCTAAATTGTCTCAATATTATGGTGAAGGAAGACCATCATGATCAGGAAAGCTACTTATAAGATCAATGGAGAAACAAAGCAGGTAATGTAAGGAACACCAAAATGTGTGGAGTTTTCTAATGAGGAGTGTCAATCATATGCTATATTTAACTTGACTAGATTTTCACTGTCATTTTAAATGGAAAATCCAATGTCAATAATCATTTCAAATTTTCATAAGTTAGACACAGTATGTGATGAAATATTTTAAAACCCATTATTCATTTCAGGGATGAGAAGTAAAATACAATATAATGAGAAAGCTTTGCCTATAGCAGCGACTTCTGAATACTGTAGTTTTGAATCTAAAATTGACAGGTTAAACAAGGAACGTCAACTTCAAGTTTCTAAAATATGTCATTGACTATAGGGAATGAAGTAACCCCAAAACACTTTAGACAAAAATCCTTAATACAGTAAAATTGTTTAAATATGTCATTTATCCATTAAGCTGTCAGACAACACTCCTGCATACAATGAAATGTCTGTTTTTTTTGACAGGTGGAGCTGTGTGGGAAGATTTCTGTACTGTAGAGGCTAAAATTAATGCCCCGAATATATTGTGTGGAGAAAAGAACTGGTTAAAAATACAACATGAGTTATAATACATAGGCTCGATATCTAGATTTTGGTGAAAAAATAATAGCACAATTGCAAGTGATTTATTTGTCAGTGAAAAGGAAAATAGTCTAAGAAGTCTTTGGACTTGAAATATTCTACCATGAATTTCCCATCTTACTTTCTATAACCAAGGCCATATTTTTGAACTAATCTTCCTTCCTCTTTGCTTCCGACTTTTGAATTGCAATCCAAACAATTGTCAACACACACAGATTGACCGATCGATTTCAGTGGTAAGATGATCATAAAATTCTTCAATTTCTGCACACCAGCTGTAGATATTGATGCTTAAATTTGAATATTGGTGCTATTGATGGAATGTTCTTGTATGTGAGTGAGATATTATAATATTATCCCATCACAAAAGGTTGGTACTTCAAGATAAATCATTACATGCCTTCTTAACAAGGAATTGTAATGGTATTTCTCTTGAATTTCCATTTTTGGCATAGAATTCCATATGACTGATTCAAAATTGGCAAGACAAGTCCATTTCAGCTCAACAATTTCTCATTTTGGGGGTGCCATTTTAGTATGGATTTCCTTCAATTTTCTTAGATTTATGCTTCATACCTTCCAACTTCCAATCATCACTAGATATTTGCAGAGTGTTGTTCGAATTTTATGTTGTGCTCTATAGAAGAATGAAGGTCCAGAAGGCTTATTACATCCTGTTGATTATGATCAACTATTTTAAGACACACATCAGTGTGTCTTTCTTTGGTGCTTATATGTTTTTGTGATGTTGAAACTATGTCACTGGTGTTTTAAATACCAGCATGATTGCCAAAGTAAACAACTGTCAGTAGAGCTTCCAAATGAAGAACAGAACATGAAGAATGCATAGACTGTTACTTCAGGAGAATTAGCCATTGAAATCCTTGTGGATGGCATAACAAAACTTTTAGTTACTGAAAATCTAATGAACTGAGACAAATTATTGCCCCAGATCACGCCAGAAGGCAAGTCTCTCAGACCAGACGGTGCTTGAATTGTGATTGAGGAGGGCCTGGTTTCTCAAGTAGAGCCATCAATAATGATGAGAAGCAAAGCTTTCATAAACTTTCATGTAGGAAATTTTTTGAGACCTTCATATAATAAAAATAATAATAAAATATAATAAAATAATAAAAATATAAGGCAATAATATAAGGCAATAATAAAATATAAGGCAATAATAAAAATATAAGGCAGATTCAAAGATCAAATTAATAATTGGAACTTGAAATGTGTGCATTTTGAAACTAAGAAGTTGGAAATTGTTAAAAATGAAACAGAACACATAAAGATTGATATTATAGGCATTAATGAACTGAAATGAGTGGTATTGGACATTTAAAATCAGAAAAAAATTATAATTTACTGTATCAGGAATTAAAAAGGGTCAAAATGACTGGGAAGACTGGGTCAAAATCAAGAGAAATGACAGTGCATTTTTTTCTCTAAAAGGATATTTACAGATTTATCTTGAAGTACAATACCATCTGTGATGGATTTTGACTATTTGTATATAAGGGAATCAAATCAATGCAATTATTATTCAAATTTATGCACTGACCATAAATCTATTGGTGAAAAAATTAAAGAATCTTACTAAGGTCTTAATTCTGGAATAGATCAAATATTCATTCCAGGTGAATTGACAATTGCTGGCAATTATAATGCAAAACTTTAAAAAGAGTAAGGAATAAGAGTTGGAAAATATGACCTCAGTGATATAAGCAAAGCTAGAGACTGGATGATAGAATATTGCTAAACTAAAGACTTGTTCATGGGAAATATATTTTTTGTTTTTTTGTGGCATCACTGCCCTGGAGCTGCTGCTGGATTTGAACCATCAACACTGTGGGCTGCAGTCCTACACACAACCACTGCACCCCCAGGGCTCAGCCAAGAAATATACATTTTTGACAATAAAAAAGGTGATTATACAAGTGGTCTTTTCAGAAGAAATACATGGAAATCAAATTGACTACATATGTGGAAAGAGATGAAGAAGATCAATGTCATTAGCTAAAAATCAGACTAGAAATCAACTGTGGAACAGATCATCAATTGCTCATAAATAAATTCAGGTTAAAGCTGAAGAAAACTCAAATCAGTCCACAAGAGCTAAAAAACAACTTTTAGAATACATCACCTAAATGAGAACATCTCTAGAACAGATTCTCTGGCACATAATAGAATGTTCAAAGATATGTAGTCAGAAAAAAATTGCATAACTGACCTTGAACTATTTACAGGTTTTTATTTTGTTATTTTATGTATACACACACATATATATATTACATTGAATTTTTAGAAGTTATCATTGTTTTATTTTTATAGTTGTTTCATCTTAGGATGCCTGCTTTTTACTAGTACATATTGCTATCTCTGTAGATTTATCTAGATAAGATAGGCTGGATGAACAGTCTGGAGAAGAAAATAACAGGACTGATGGTTCTGGGGGGTTAGGGGGGCATGGAAGATGGGAAGGAGGGGGGAACTTGGTAGAGTTGATAATCCAGGAAATATGTAACAACAAGTGATTCAAAATCAGTGATAAGGTGAATGTGAGATGCCCTATAGGAATTGAGCAAGAGGAAAGCAACAGAGGGAAAATACTGAAACCCTAATGGAGGTGGAGCATGATAGTGGGTCAGCAGGAAAGTAAAAGGGAACAGAGGAAAGAACTGGGGGGTAAAAAACATTTATAGAGGTCTAAATACAGGAATGTATATAGATGTATATATTTATGTATGATGATGGGGAAATATATCTATGTGCATAGACTTATAAGATTCATATTAAGACAGTAGATGTGCATTGGACATCACTCAAGTACTTCCTCAATTCAAGAACCCTTTGCTCTATTAAATTGGCATTCCATGATGCTCACCTTCCCAATACAATCACTGAAGACAAATGTGTGCAAAAGAGGTGAAGATAGTTGATGTGCCCGGCTTCCAAAAGATGTGGGGTCAGGGGTCTTAAGTGCTTGAAAGTAAACAAGCGGCAATCTACTTCAGCAGCAACAAAGCCCACAAAGAAGAAGCACACCAACCTGTGAGACAATGAGGTGTCGGGTATTAGATATCAAAGAACTAAAAATTATTACCATTATATATGAGGGGGAGTACAGATTGGGGACCCAAAGCCCATCAATAGGTGAAGTGACATCCCCTTACAGAGGGATTGTGGGGAGGAGAGCAGTCAGTCAAGGTGCAGAGTAATAACAATGAAATATGCAAATTTCCTTAAATGTTTCCTGCCACACACTATCATGATCCCAATTCTGCCTTACAAATCCAGCTAGACCAGAGGACCTACACTGGAGCTGGAAAGAGGTGTAATTCAGGACCTATGATCCCTTCAGAACCAGGGGTGAGAGTGGTGATACCAGAAGAGTGGAGGGAAGGTGGAGTGGTAAGGTGGGCATCTATTGTAAGAATCTAGATATGGCCCCCTCTCTGGGGTATGAACAATTTGGAAGTGAGTGAAAGGACACATAGGACAGTGTACGATGACAATTTGTAAGATGTTAAGGGTTCATGGAGGAGGGAGAGTGGGGAGGGAGGGGAAATATGGGGAGCTGGTACTGGGGTCTAGGAAGAAGGAGGATGATTCGAGAATGATGATGGCAATAGATGTGCAAATGTAGTCTGCATACAATTGATGCCTGTATTGACTGTGATAGGATTTGTATAAGACCCCAATAAAATGCTTTATTAAAAAAAAAAGATTGAGAAACACATAATGTGATTGTACCCAACAAAAGAAGCCTTAGTGACAGCGTGGTTACCAATTAGGCTGCAGTCTGAAAGATCAGTACTTTAAAACCACAAGCTCTTCTGTGGGAGAAAAATGGTGCTTACTACTCTGGTGAAGAGTCACATACTCGGGAACCTCACTGTCTTCTATCAAATCAATGCCAATGAGTCCAGCTTGGTTTGGGTACCAAACAGAATTAGTTGACAGTTATCATTTCAAGAGGTAACTCTGGTATTGAAAAACAAGCTCAAGTTTGCACTGAAGATAAGGACAAAATATAATGGTTCAGCAATTGGTAGAGTACTAATGAAGAAGTGTTGAGAAACATGTTATATTCATGCACTTTTTTTTCCATGACAAGAAATTTGAATGAGAATAATGCGGGTATCCAACTGAAGGATATAGAAATTAATTTCCTTTCTAATCCAAAGTGATCAAATTCAAAGTGGAAATTATTGAATAACGACATAACACATTAGCAAAATTGTGTTCTAAATAATTGAAATAAAATAACTTTATATGGTTATAAGTCTGGAAAATCAAACACTTCAGCTGTCAGTCTATTGCATTTCCACTTAAATATGTTTATATGTAGGGGCTTCAAGAATAATATGGAAATATATATGTATGTATACATTTATATGTATATTTATCACCTTCAGAGTTGTAGGGGATAATTCATCAATCAATGTTTCATTCTTTGTAAAAAGGGTCAGTTTGAGTTGGAAACTACTCATCACCTAACAATAAGTAAAGAGCTAGATTAATTTCTAGCTAAAAATTTAGATAAATATATATAGAAACATGAAAGTAAATCAGCATGTATTGTTACTAAGGCTGCAGTGAATACATATATATGGAAATAGGGTGTGACGGCAATGAGTACAAGAGCAAAATGTTTTGTATTTGAATGTGATGATGATTGCACAACTCGTATTAATATCACTGAGCACTTAAATTGGATGATATATGTCAATAAAACTATCCAACACATATTTAAACATGTCCTTGTGAGCACTGGGTGGCTACAGACTAGTTTTCTTTATAATGCACATATTAGTTTCAATTTCAAAACAGAACAATACAAAACAAAAACATCACCTCCATTCACTTGATTCCACCTCAGATACCGTATTTGATAGCGGAGAACTTCCCATTGCGAGTCTCTCACTCTTTAAAGACTTGGAAAGTCTCTAAGCTTCAAACTTCCCTGTGGGAGTCTGTAAACCTTTAAAGGCATAGAAAGACTGCAAAGACGGTAATTCCTAAGAGAGTCTCATCGTTCTCCTATGAAATGATTGGTGATTTGGAACTGCTGACCCTATTGGCTAAAGCTCAGTGTGGAACTCACTAGGCATTCTTTTTGTGTCACTAAAGTGTCTATTTAAAGAGAAAATTTTTACTGTCGTGGCATGGAAAAACTAATTTTGAAGCCAGACCAATGTCAGTCAATCTTTTTCCAAATAAAACTCAAGTGGACATTTCTTCAAACTATCTTGCAACAAGTTTACAGGTATGGTCCTGCACATAAATCAACCACTATCAGATGGACCAAGCATTTTAGAGATGGTCAGAAGACATCATAAATAAGATTTGTAAGGAAAGACCATCAATCTCTGTA
The DNA here is from genome assembly GCA_004026705.1 of Nesogale talazaci. Taxonomy (NCBI): domain Eukaryota; kingdom Metazoa; phylum Chordata; class Mammalia; order Afrosoricida; family Tenrecidae; genus Nesogale; species Nesogale talazaci. The sequence continues at coordinate 28,622 of PVJH01000080.1, forward strand.
AATGAAGAAAATATTTCCGAAGTTCATAAACTATGAGACGGCTCCTTAGAATTATCATTAGTGGGACAACTGCTGTGAGGTTGAACATAGTTTAAAATTTTCAATTTTATGTGGAAATTTTGGATTTAGCAAGTTTGCGATTCATGAGTGTTTAAAAGTTTGCAAAGTTATCAACTAGCCCAAATAACCGATCTTTTCATTAGTGTGTGAAAAACAAACTCAAAGAAGTGTGACCGAGGAGGTGTTTGTGTCAATCCAGTCCAATGAAGAAACACAGTGACCTCCAAAGGGATCTGCTGAGCCAGTTAACTTTGAAGCAAAGAGGTCATCTCAGAGGTTAAGGAGATTGTGTTGGGGGATTGTGAATGGTAAATCTTGATGTATTTTCTTGAAGGGCAAGCATGGTCACAGGGCTTGTTAGAAAGCATTTTTAAAAAAATTGAACAATGCATGGTGATAAAAGGCATGAAAAACTGCCGAGGAATTGCTTTCTACTACGGCAATGCATCTGCTCAAATTTGAGGGTAAAAGTGGCTGACCTGTGAGAATTTCATTGGCAAATCTAATTGTATCCATCCTCTAGCTCTTATGTGACTTCTGCATACTTATTTTAAAGATGGAAGGACATTAAAGAAGAAGAGGCTTTTGACACTAATAATGGAAGATCTTTATGTCCCGGGAGCATGAATGATAAGACTCACTGACAGGCATTATCAAGGAGATTTTGAACGGGCACCACAGGAAGATACACAGACAGATCCAGGAATGGATTTGGGGCGCGCACTAAATCCCAGCTGCATTTTAAGAAAAATTAGCACTTAATTCATGGTCCTGCTCAATACGTGCCCTCCGGAAGGGGATGCAGAAGATGTGGATGCTACAGAAAAATGTAGTGCAGAAATTAGGTGGCGCCGAGTGATCAGCTAAAACGGCATCAGCGGTCTTAAAGCTTGCCTCCCACCCAGCAGCAAAGTAAGAGAGATGTCAACAAAGGCCACGAGGAAAGAAACCACCTTCAGCCATCAGAGGAGTGGAAACCATATCATTGAAGTCAAAGGAAGAATTCACATCAGACCCTACATTGTGAAAATATGGTTTGCTGATGGTTGTGGATGAAAGTGGAAGAAAAAGATACATTTGTGGGAAGATAATATAAAATAAGTCTCCGGAGATCCCCCTCGATCCATAATTGAGAGAGGGGAGGAAAGTGGTTACTAAACTGAGTGCACTGGAGAGATGTCTGCATAAAATCAAAGAGATAAACCTGACTTGAACACTTAGAACCTTGTCAGTTTATTCTGCCTCTGCTGGACCTGATGCTGGACCTGATATGGTTTGCATCTTTTTCAGTACTTTTTGTTTGTTTGTCTTTTGTTTGTTCATATTAGGATTAAATTAGATATGCCATTTGGGATAATTCTCTTGAATTTGTGGTGTATTTTCCCTGTGTTTTTGGAGATGAAAACAAGAATTGATGAACCTTTAGGGACAGAAAATAAAGTAATTGTTTCTGGTATGGGGGAGGGGTAGTATTCAATGGGTAAGGGGCAGAGGTAAAAGGGAGATGATATCAAAGAGTCCAGGAAGGAAAGAATGCTTGGAAATTGATTGTGGTAGCAATTTTACAATACTCCATGATGTGATGGTACTATAGAATGATACATTATATGTATTAACACCCTAATAAAAATAAATTTAAAAACTGAATAGGTGCATTTGAATGACTGTGTGACAAAGACTATTAGAAGTACTGTGGCCTTCCAAGAGAACAAGCAAATGTTCTTTGCAGAATTACAGCAGGAGTGCCCTTTGGAAATAAAATATCATCTTGTGTATATTGATCATGTTACCAGGAGACACCAATCCTTAGAAAAGGAGGTCATGCTTGGTAGAGTAGAGAAAATTATTGAAACTGGGGGATACCATCAAGGATATGGATTTACACAATATCTACAACAATAAGCTCAAACATGATGACAATTATGAGAATGACTCAGGACTGGACAGTGTTTTCTTCTGTTATACATAGAATTTCCTGCAGAAGAACATCATGCTTTAGAAAGTGGAAGGATAGAGGGAAAAATTAAAAGAAGGAAGGACCTGGAAATGATGGATTGAAACACTGGCTATAAAAATAGGCTCAGAAAGAAGGACAATGTAAGTATGGCTCAGGATTGGACAGTGTTCTTTTAATCATGATGTTACCTGCTGGTCCATTTGTGAATATTTAGGTCTTCTTTAAAATGTGGCCTGATCCATACTGAAAGCTGCATTCCTTGATCATCATCATCATCAGAAGTTTCAAGAGCTCCTAACTTTTAACATTGTGTCATCTTCATAACTTTGGTTGTTAATAAACATTCTTCAAATCGGAATTACACATTTTCCTTCATATAGAGCAGTTTCTTTGTAATTTTTTAGCATACAGTTTGACTAAGTATAGTGAGAGGCTACAACCCTGACATATACACTTTCCTGATTATTCTGTTCTGTTCACACAGCTGCTTTTTAATCCATGCTTTAGTTTCATAAAAGCACAGTCAAGTATTTTGGAATTTTCATTCTTCTCAAGGCTATCCATAGATTGTTATGATCCACACTATTAAATGCCTTGATATCCGACCCGCGGATCAGTCAACGTGAGTTCCTGAAAGGGGGACTGGGAATGGAGAGGGCAAGAGACACAAGAAATGGAGACAAAAAAGGATTCTGATCTAGTCTCATTTATTAAGCCAAAAGACAAGGTTAATATAGGCTAGCAACAGGAAGGGGAGGTACATCTTATGGAAACAAGGGGTAGGGATAATCAGCCAATCATCATACACATACCATCAAAGAAATGATGGGGGAAAAAAATGGTGGGAAGTAGTTCTCAAACAAGTCCGCATGCTAATTAGGAGAGCTCAACAGGTCCACATGCTAATTAGGTGAACTCAACAGGTCTGCATGCTAATTAGGTGAACTCATGGATTCAACCTGCAAGCCGTTACAATACAAAAGGTCAAAAAAGGCATCTCTGAGGGAAGAGAACAGCATTCGGCTTCCCACACTTTGACAAAATCAATAAAATACAAGTAAAATGTGTTCTGCTTTCCTCAGCTTTGAATTAATGACTGATGACTGCATGCTCCTCTGAATCTACATGGATCCTCTGGTAGGCTTCCTGTTGATGTACTGGCCCAACTCGTTGCATGATCTTCAGCAAAATTTTACTTCCATGTGATAACAGTGACATTGTACTATGGTTTGAGTATTTTGTTGGATCACCTTTGTTTGGAATGAGTACAAATCTGGACGCCTTTGAGTCAGTTGGCCAAGTAACTCTTGATGAATAAGTGCTTCTAGTGCTTCATCAGATTTTTAAAACTTTTCAATTGGTATTCAATCAACTCCCGAAGCCTTGCTTTTGACTAGTGTTTCTGGTGCAACTGGAAGTTCAGACCATTGTTTCTTCCTGTGATACTACTTCCTGCAATGGTGAAATTTAGACTTAATTTTGGAACATGTATACTGCCTGCATCATTCAATATTTTGCCTACACATTTTTTCCATATTGTAAATCAAGGCTTGAAATGTTACTCAGTTCTCTCAGTTTTAAGATATGTTGATGATATTATAAATGATATTATGCTTATTAAAACAGTGCAACTGACATGAGGAGTGTTCTCAAAGGGATGGATTGACAAAGTGGTTTCAATGATAAGCTCAGCATAATCATAATTGTGAGGATGACACAAATCCAAGAATATTTATTCTATTGTTCATATGTTTGCTATAAGCTGGAGATTGACAATGACAGTGAATGTATGTATATACTCTAAGACTTTTAAGAAGTGGGACTGCACGTGATTTTCCTGGGTTTCCTTTAAATTTTTTTCAGAGTGCATTTCCACTTATTTTATGCTGTTTATTAGCCAAAAATGTTTGAATGATTCTGTTCTGATACATTTCCACCTTACACAATTTCTGGATTTCTGAATTTACATATACATTTATATATAATATTCATTTAATACAATGTTTTTATGATAAAATGTAATGGGGTTGTTGTATTAGTCTGGATAGACTAGAGGAACAAATTTCAAAGTTATATGGATATAAGGAATGGGTTTATATTCAAGGGGAAAAGGGGAAAAGGACATTGAGAAAACATCCCAGCCCAGTCCAGCTCAAAGTCACAAGTCAGATATTAACCCATATGCCCGAAATCAGTCCATAAAGTCTCCTTCTGACTCATGAAGTCACAGGTCAGTGGCTACAGAGTTCCGGCACCGACAGGGATCTCCCCATGTCTCCTCGCTTCCAGGGTTCAGGGTCCATCAACAGCCACCGTGGTGGCAGAAACAACTCATTGCTGGAAGAGGCCTCCATGTGGCTGCCCCAGCCTCAGAGGTCCGGTTCTATCAGGGCAAAGCCATGTGGTCTCTCCACCGGCTACTCCAGCCTTCCAGATGCCACCATTCTGTGTTGCCTGTGATTAACTCTGAAACTAACACCCAACAACTGGGGAAGATAGCTTCTCATCTTCATGAGGGAAATATCGCGAGATTTCCCAGGAGTCTCAGGTAAAAGCCATGCCCACATAGAGGCCTTATCGGCTGCTCAATGGCTATCTCCAGATTAGCAGGCCACACTCCACCCCTACCTTTCAATCATAAAATTTACATAAGCACATGACTGCCACAGTTGTGAATTAGATTATGATTATGTGGACTATTTAAAACGCTACTGATATGGTAATTAAAGAGACAGAAATCAAGTTATGTGGTGCCCTGAAAAGTACTTGGTTAGATCATAAGGCCTGAGATTAAAAATGGAAAAACCCTAAGACAAAATGAGTCACTCCAATTTGAGGATCAACAAGGAAACTTATGTGGTCATATTAGAATGTCCATCTGAAAGAGTAACCACTTTTCATATATCTATCATAATCACTCGACTAAATTAATATTGATTTCAATTTAATATTGAAGCAACCCTAATAGTTCTTCCTTTACAATTCATTGATACTCACTGAACATTTCTATCTTCAAAAATACTTCGAACTTCAAGAGAAAATGAGGTTTGGACGGGTGGGGAGGGAGGAGGGAAGGAAAAGAGAGGAGCTGACCCCAAGGGCTCAGTGGGAAGCAAAATGTATAGAAAGGAATAATGGAATATATGTACACATATGTTGGATACAATTGATATATAGATTGTATCAAGAGTTGTAAGAGGGGCTGAGCCCTGGTGGCATAGTGCTTGTGCGCGGGACTGTGGCCCACTGGGAAGGAGGTTTGATTCCAGCTCCACGGAGCAAAGGCTGGGCCTCCTACGCCCACCACCTGAGGGCAGTGATACCGCCCAAAAAAAGAGTTGTAAGAGCCCCCCTAATAAAGATTAAAGAAGACTATATATTCCTCTGTATGTATACCATCTATTATGGCTACATTAATATTATAGCTTCCCAGGAATTTTTCCTTTTTCTAAAATAGCAGCATATGACAAATTAGTTACACAAGGTCGAAAATGAAAATTAACATTGCTGCCTCCAGCGTGTCCTTCAGGCAATTCCCCATGAACCACTAATAGAGATATGGTAAGAATCAAATCAATTCTTGTACTCGATAGTGCCTGTGTGTTGTCATAGTCACAATAAAATTCCAATAATTTTAAAATCACATAAAATTCTCTGCATGTTCAACTGTTAGCAGACTGAGTGATAGCTATTCATGAACATAAAAAAGTAGAAAACAAGAAGTATTGTGAACTCTTATATCTGGTTCAATCATGATATGATTTACTGATATATGGAAGACCATTAAGAGAGATGGTCAGGATTGGATTAAGATTATAGCTTGGCCTATTATGTAGACATACCCTGTTATCACAAAGGTGGCCAGAGTAATAGCAAAGTCAAATCAATGATTCAATATTTATGGAATGTTTGTCTTCAAAACTCTCATATAAGTATAGCAATGAGAAATGGTACATATATAGTGTGATATATAACCTTAAAAATATGGGATTTTTTTTAAGATAAAAATATTTGAGAACCTAAGGTAGGTTGTGAAGAATTTTCCTGTGTCATTCCAAACACACAAGTGACAAACATGCACACATACTCACACACACACACACACACATACACACACACTATTTGCTATGAACTCAGGTAAGCAACCCTTTTTAAAAAGGAAGTAATCTATTTACAGAGGTGGGAGGGTCGTTGTTTTGTTGCTACTGCTGCAATCAGCCTTGTATGATGTCTCAGATCCATCTCATGTGACATATAGCAGAACTGTGAAGAAACAGTTCACTGGTGTTTTCTTTGAGGGACCAGATGATTGGATCAGAGCAGCCAGCTTTTAGTTGATTACAAACCACTTGTGTTACCCTGCATATAGGGAAGGGAATGATTTAGAGAAAAAAGAGGAAGACCATTACAAGAATATTCATTTGAGAGACAATATCGTCAAATCCCAGTGAAAGTTATTTATATATTATTTTGTGGTGGTGACAGGGCATGTATTGGTTGAACAAAACTAAGGTACATTAAATCTCAATAGACAAGAGAGTTTGGGACATCTTTTTCAGAACCATGATACACGAGCATAAAGTTTCTTGTGGATTAAATTCTGGGACAGACATATTGGAGTGTGCAGACTCCTCAGGACACTATTCTGTGGAAAAAGGTGTTGTTTGGGGAGAGAATAAGAGAGGTATATGACTATTAGTTGCATAGCTCAACACTGTAGCTTCTCTGTATAGCTTTCATGGTAAAAAGGCAGATATCTTCAATTATCTTCAAGGACCTGCACTATAAAGACTTAAAAAGTAAATTGACTGCAAAATGTTCAAATGGGAATTGACATTAAATTCACCATGGTATCAGACACATAAATAGCATAGAAAGATATTTCAGTGTGAATTGATCAGTACCTTTTTGTGCTTCATTCTTTTATGAATCTGCTGTTACTATAGAAACTCCCTTTATAAAGTCATGAGTTATTTTAATCTTATCAAACCTTTCTTGGGGTAAAATTATCAATATTAAAAAAGTGACTCAATGGAAATTTTTTTCAGAGTTAAACATCTATCCCATGTTTGTATATGTACCCTGAAATATGAAGAAGAAAGCAATCTGAGGAGTGAATGTTCTAAGCATCCCAGTGAGAATCACCATGTCATTCTTATTGCCTTACAATTTATGTAATGGAATAGCAACAATTTAATTTAATCTAGGGATTGGTTGTATCTGGTTAGCTATATCCAGGACAATGTACAAAATAAGCCTACATGCTGTCGTTAGGCACAGCTGAGTTGAATTTGAAGCACAGTGGCTTTGTACACGATGGAAGGACACGTTGACTGGTCTTGTGTCACGCTCACAATTGTTTCTAAGTTTGAGCCTACTGCTGAAGCCAAACTTTCAGTCCATCTCCTTGAGAAACTTCCTTTTTCACTATCAATCTACTTTAGCAACCAAGTGCTCCTTTGCCAGGGACTGGTCTTTCCGGCAAACATGTGCAAGGTCTGTAAGGCTTTTGGAAAGAATTTTTCCAAAGTATGTAAGTTTGCATGTTAAAACCAAATAATTCTTGTTCCAATTGCAATTATTTAAAGTCCCAGTACTTACCAAACAATATATCCATCACAGTCACACTCAGTGTCATCTTCGCAACCACAGTAAAGGTGATGCCTGCCTCATTGGTTAATTTGCCCTTTTTTTGGAAGCGGGAAAATAGTCAATAAAATAAGAACTGCAAAGAATAAAACCATAGAAAAAATTCAACTTTTGAGGATCCAGCACAAAGAGGGATATCTCAAGCTGCGAAACAGAGTTTCTTCTCTTTCATTTGAATTTCCCTTAGATTCTGGTTTCTTGCCCTGTGCTAATTAGCCCTGCACTTAATGTCCTTCTGCCACAATGCCCCTATCAATGAAAAGTATGTATCAGAAATACCTCTTCTGTGGACTCTTTTATTAAACAACAACAGTTTTAAAATTTCCATGATTTCATTTTAAAATTCTAGAATTTCAATTCTGAGTCATAGTGACCCTTTTGTTCTTTTCCTTCTTTCCTTCATCTTTATAGGCTTCAGTTTCTGCATATAATGTTCTGTATTGCATCTTACAAATTGGTGTTCACCATTAGTGTTCAATATATCACATCTGTTCTTGAGATGGTCTCAAAACACAGGTGGTATACACTTACAGTAAACTTTTGGCACTCGTAGACTCTTCTTTCAACTTTAATCTGAACATGGATATGAAAAACTGATGTTTTGTTCTACAGGATATCATTGACCTTGCTTTGGCTAAAGGCACTGAACTTCTTCATTGTATTTCCAAAGAAGTCATTGAGCTGGCAGGCAACCTACAGCCTTATTTCTATCACCAAATATGTGTTTTCCAGCTATCAATAGCTTGGCTTTCTTCCTTTTACATTCCAGTCAGCAATGATAATTAATGCATACTGATTTTATGTTTGATAAATGTGGCAGTCATGTGCTTATGTTAATTTTATGATTGAAATATAGGGGTGGAGTCTAGCCTGTTAATCTGGAGACAGCCATTGAGTAGCCAATGAGGCCTCTATGTGGGCATGGCTTTCACCTGAGACTCCAGGGAAATCTCGTGATATTTCCCTCATGAAGATGAGAAGCTATCTTCCCCAGTTGTTGGGAGTTAGTTTCAGATACGTTTAATTACGGAAAAGACAAGATGCAGCCTCCAAGAAGTTGGAGGAGCCAGCAGAGAGACCACATGGCTTTGCCCTGATGAAGACAGACCTCTGAAGCTGGAGTGGCATGCTGTTGATGGACCTGAGCCCTGGAAGCGAGGAGCCATAGGGAGACCCCTGTCAGTTGCGGGATTCTGCACCCACTGACCTGTGACTTCTTGAGTTGGAAGCAGACATTATAGACTGATTGCGGTCATATGGGTTAATATTGGACTTATGACTTTGTACTGGACTGGATTGGGATGCCTTCTTAGTGTCACATTTCTTTTGTATATAAACCCTTTCCTTATACCTATATGCGTGTCACTGAAATTTGTTCCTCTAGTCTATCCGGACTAACTCAATAAATTTCAGATTATCACTTTCCTTCTCTGTTGTGTTATAGATATGTATGTGTATATGTATGTGTATGTATATCTGTAGTATATATGTCAATGACATATGCATGTATAGGTAGTTATTAATTATCATCCAATCAATTCTGAGTCATAATATTCACATGTTACAGAGTAAAAATTCCCAACAAAATTTTGTAAGTTTAATTGTTTTCTACACTATATGAGTATGTCATTATACCATGAAGCTTTTGAGTGGATTTGAACTAATGGTTAGTAATTGATGTATGTGTGTATATACAGAGAGATCAATATACTTAATATAGATCATAAATACCTAAGAGACACAAAGCGTTACAAAGTGTGGGTGGTAATCAATAGGATAGTGGCTCAAATTCACCCAGAAACTACCAAATGAAAATTACCCAGTCATTTATTTCTGGTAAGTTAACCTTTAAAAATCTGTTTGAATATATATATATATATACACATAAATTTTTCATACAATCAATGTAGTTAAAAATTAAGCTAAGGATCTAGAAGAGATGTCTAAAATGTAGAAATAATGCAAATATATTTGGCATTAAATCATGTCTAGATGAAAAGATTAAAAGCATGTGGCAGATTGGCTTATTTTAAAATTACCAAGTGACACTAAATTGAATATTCTTGTTAACACATGAAAAAAGGCACATCATCACCATTAAGATGAAATATAAAAATTACAGAAGAGTTGTCAAGTGCCACGTGAAATATTGAAAGATAAAATTAAATGGTGCTTCTAGATAGAAATTAGGTTAAAACAGTATTACATGCACAACAGGTTTACATGCACAAACACAAACATGCACACACATGCACACACAATAAAGGGAAAAAAACAACGTGAAAAGGTTATATATATATGGTAAATACAAAAGGATAGAGAAACTCTTACTAGATAAATTGCAGATCAAGGCATGTTATATACATTTTCAGGATCTGTTGTTATGTAATAGATGACAAAGAACATAAAACAGATATTTGTTACTGCCAATAAAATGATCAATTTAAAAAAAAAGAGGGGGAAGGGAAAGGGGAGGCTTTTTTTGTTTGTTTGTTTTGTTTTTTAAAAAAGGAGCTTGTATCAAGGGCTCAAGTGGAAAATATTGGGAAATGTATGTGGAAATATGTGTGCAAATGTGCTTGATACAAATGATGTACTGAATGTTGTAGTAGCTGTAAGATCTCCCAATAAAATTTAAAAAATTAAAAAAACATCATGCTGTATGAGCATCTTATGTTATTGAATACACATGTGCATGTGTGTGTACACGTGTACATTTATAAACTCACACATCTATAAGGGGGTACCCAAAAATAGAATAAAAAAGCTCTTCTGGGAAGAAGTACACATTTTTAATAGTACACATTTTTTTCCCTCCAGGTAAGTACTGAGCATCTAGCACTCAATTAATGCACCCAGTGGCATCACCTGGTAAGATTCTCTCTGGTCACAGTGAACTTTCTCATACATGCAGTTTTGCTTGAATCTCACCTTTTTGTTTTGGCCAAGTTAAGAGAACAGCATTTGACTATGGGTTTTTTTTTTCTTGCTCAGGGAAAAATACCACAGAAGTTGTTATGAAGCAGTTTGCATGGACAGCACTATGATAAAAAAGCAAGTACACGGGCGTTTTTCTCATTTCAAAAAAGGTGAAATGTTGATTGAAGCCAAACCTCTTTCTGGACGTCTGTCAACTTCCCAACGGGATGAAAATGCCAACTCATAGCTCCTCAGAATTTGTTCCACCTGGTCAGACTACTAGTCAGGCTTTCTATTTTGAGGTTCTGAAAAGAGAGTGTAATGTGTCCAACCCCAAAAGGCCTAATTGTGGCAGACCAGAGCCTGGTTTCACCACCACTATGCGATGCACCTGTTCACGCAGCCCCCTCAGTGTGTCATTGTTTGGCAAAAATCCTCATGGCTCTCTTAACCCACGCACATGACTCACCTAGCCTTGCTCCATACACCTTCTTTTTATTTTCATGAATGAAGGCGAGCACGAAAGAACAGCGATTTCATGAGTCACAAGAAGTGAAGAGAAAAAACAAGGAAGATGTTGTCATCCACCCAGAGAGATGAGTTTGAAAAATGTTTTCAAGAAGGAGATAACATATTTGACAAATATATTAAGTATGGAGAATACTTTGAAGGTGATAATGTTGTTTTGAAAAAGAAATATTGAATGCATAACTTTGAAAAAATTACAGTTTGCAGGGTTCCACCTCATAATTGTTATTGCTAAATTCCATCCAGCCTGTCAGATCCTTAGGAACCCTGTAAAAATCAAACCAAGCACAGTCTGGTCCTGTGTCATTTCACAGTTGTTCTTAAGCTTGAATCCATTGTTGCAGTCATTGTGTCAATCCGTTTTGTTGAGGGTCTTCCTCTTTTTTACTGTCTCACTACTTTACCAGAGCACAACGTCCTTCTCCAGGGACTGATCTCTTCTTGCTACGTGTTCAAAGTAGGATAGCCTTGCTTCTAAAGAATACTCTTTATGTCTCCAAGACATATCTTTGTCCCTGTGACCGTCCATGACACTTACAAGCTTCACTGTTGCCATAATTCAAACATATCAGTTTATCTCGCAGCAGATTAGAATTTCATCTTTTGATGTCCTGAATGTTGCCTCCATGAACATTGATTGTGGATCCAAGAAATATAAAATCTTTCATCACTTCAATGTGTTCCCATGTACCATGGGCAACCTAGTTGTGAGGATTCTGGTATTCCTTACATTGAGATGTAGTCCATACCAATGGTTATAATCCTTGATCTTAATCAATGTTTCATATTCTCCATAAGCTTTTCAGTGGCTAATTCTTCGCAAGTTGCTAGCCTATTTTTCCTTCATATTCCACTAGTCTGGAAGCTCTGCTGTACATTTTGAGTGGACTTTCTAGTGTTTGAAAAGCTAGTAACAGCTTTGAATGCCATGGCAACACTCCAGCAATAACATTGCACCAAATTTATGCTCCAATGGAAGATGTGGTGATTAAGAAATCCACATTATACTGACTTGACCAGTTAAAACTTCCCAGCAGATCCCCCCAGGATGAATTCTAGACCTGATCTAGTTTCCAAAATATTATGGATTGGCAACTTGTATTGTTTTATCTGTCTTTATTATACATATTAAAGGGTGTCTCAAGGGTGTTATATCATTGGGGTCACCTTCTTGAAGCTGTGTTATATGTTTTGTTTCTGTTTTTCAGTGTATGAAGCACAGGACTGATGAACCTAGAGAGTCAACAGGTGGAATAAGAGTTTTGTGGGGAAGGGGATACAGAAGGGATGGCAAGGTAAAAGGGAGATGATGTCAAGGGGTCCATATAGAATGAGAATATTTGAAAACAGATGTAGCAAATATATGATTCTACTGGATATGGTTGAACAATGTAATGGTTTGATGCATGTATCAATAACAATTAATGAAACACTAAAGAAAGAAAATAGCTCACATGGTTTTAGAAGCTGGTAGATTTAAGCCCACATATGTTACAAATCCGTGAGTCAGAGGATGATTGGCTGCAGATTTCTCCTGACTCATGTAGCTCATGAGGAGGATGGTCTAAGGAAGACCGTAGACTTGCAGCTCTAGAGGAGAATGGGTCAAATATCAACTGGTCTGATGACAATTCACTGATCAACAGGCAGTGTGATCATCCAGAGAAACCTGAGGTGGATGAGCCAAATGCAGGATCCAGACCCAGTGAAAAGCAGCCAAGTTTTTCTATAATGTTCATGTATGTATGAAGCAGGTCTCTTCTTTTTTGGAGGAGGGGCATCACTGCCCTCTGGTAGGGGGAGTAGGAGGCCCAGTCTTTGCTCCTGTGGAGCCACTGCTGGAATTGAACCTCTATCTCAGTGGATCACAGTCCTACTCACAACCTCTATGCCACTGGGGCTCAGCCCAATAGGTCTCTTTTTAGAGGAGTCTTAATTATATAAAAGTTATGACCTGAAAAGTGATATTACATTCACCACAGTCTTATCCCATTATGAAGAAAGATTTATAACTGATTGGCTATAATTACATAAGAGGGTTACTAAATCTCAACTGTAGAACCACTGAGAATCCCTTTCCTTTCAAATTAACACAACCCCTAACTATAACAATCATAATGCTCACGTAGTCTCATAGTGACCCTCTATGGATGAGTTGAACTTCTGCATCAGATTACCTGGGCTATAATATTGATGAATGAATATTGTCAGAAGATTTTTCTCTAAAAGGTTCAAACTGCCCACCTTTCAGTAGCACCTGAGCACTTAAACATTTCCTAGCAATATTTCTTGATTAAACAAGATGTTGACATATAGTCAGCATACAGCAAATGCTCAATAAATGTCAGATCAGTAATGACCAGCATACTTAGAATGTGTTTAGTTTTTTTCAAAATCATTTGAGCAAGTCTGTAATAAAATCTAAAATAACAATAAAATCATAGGACAATTAAATAAGAATCAAGTAATTAAAAATAAAACACACAAAAGAACAGAGAAAGGAGGAGAAATGTTCTTTCCAGTAAACCTAGCCTAAAGGGAGTTACTGAAAATGTGCACAGATATTTGTGCCAGGCTTCTTGACAGCTCAGGCAAGGACATAAACATGATGAGTTTCATGAGTCTAATTATCTTGCAAAAGTATGCTTACAAAGCCAACAGGGAAAGGCAGAGATTTTCATTGACTAATAAAGTCTGAATACAGTTTTCATATAAGGATGTGAAACAACAAACTCTGTACTGTAGTGTCTTAAATGCATCATCTCAAGATGTGTATAGAGACATAGACAAAGCATTAACAAGGACCCACAATGCTGAGAATTTGCTCGTTATTTTAAGGAGTTAAAGATTTCCTTTATGTAATTTTGATTATAATCTGTCATCTCTAATATCAGATTATGTGATGGTAGAGAGATTTTAATATTCTTTGCACTGGTAAAAAATATATATAATTGTGTTTTTCCTATTAAAATCTAATGCTACTAAAATAAGACCAATTACAGTTTAATATTGTATTTCATATGTTTTAAACAAAGTCTACATCATTTCTCGGTTTGACTCACTGTGATGACTTTTGGGTGACTTTGATTCTGGAAATCGTGTCTTTAGTATTTAAGTATCAGGTCACCAATAGTAAACAATTTCTGTACAGATTTCATAGACAGATTAAAAAAGAAGACTTTCAATCTCTTTTCATAAAATAGCCAATGCTATCCTGTGTTGTTTGTGATACACTCAAAAAGCCTCTCACACAAAGCAACCCTATGCATAAAAGAATCAAATATGTGATGCGTCCTCATGTCAGCTTGGATCCAGTGGTCAAGGGAGATGGAGGTGATGTTTTTTACCGAGTGACCGTAATGTAAAGCTATGATGAGTAGCAGACAGCCCTATCAGGGATGAGGAATACTGATAGGAAAAACAAGTCAGGAGAGGGTAAAGGGAGCAAATATGTCTGGGGAAACATGAATGCATGTCTATTGCAGGAAAAGAGGGAGGGTCAACCTCCAGTTGGGGGAAAGCATAGCTGAAAATGCCTTGGGGTACTCAAAGCAAGCTGTGTCTTTTGTGGTATGCACAAAATGGATCACAGTGACCCAGGTTTCTGGGGGCATTTTGGGGATACAAGCTATGTGCTCTGGACATTGAATTCTGGATCTTAAAGGCACACAGTATGCTTCAGCAGACTACTACTGTCATTTTACCTGGCAATTAACCTCCATTGTTTGTGTAAAAGTCTCCAGTTATGAAAGGAGTGATTCTATACATATGAATAATTCAGGCACTATGATATGGAGTTAGACTACATTGGCTCAATATATCTGTCTCAGCAGTGCTTTAAAAATTAGTGCCAAGGGGAGGCGGAGAGGAGAAGGAAGTAGTGTTAACAATTCTAGGGACAAGAGGGAACAACAATGATCTAAAATTGAGGACTTGGTCAAGGGTAATGTAACCAAAAGGAATTATTGAAACCCAAATGAAGGCTGAATATGATACTAGGACAAAAAGACAGTAAAAGGAAATAGAGGAAATAACTAAGAGGCAAAGGGCCTTCAGAGAGGTCTAAATAAAGGCATATACATATGAAAATATATTTATGTATGAGGTTGTGGAAATAGATCTAATACTAAACATATGAATATCTGCACATAGATCTATTTGCCCATCCTCATGATGGGCATTGGGCCTTCTATCAAGTACTCCCTCATTGCAGTAATACTATATTCTATTAAAATGGCATTCATGATGCTCACCTTTCGTACATGATCGTTGAAGAAAAAAGCAGGGTGCATAAGCAAATGTGGTGAAGAAAGCTAATAGTGTCTGGCTATCAAATGATATAGCATCTGGAGTCTTAAAGGCTTGAAAATAATCAATGGCCATCTAACTCAGAAACAACAGATTCCAACTGAAAGAAGCACACCAGCCTATGTGATCACAAGGTGCCACAAGGACCAGGGATCAGGCATCAAAGAACAAAAAAAATCAAATTATTGTGAATGAGGGGGTGTGCAAAGTGGGGACCCAAGACCCATGTTTAGGCAACTGGACATCCCCTTGGAGAAGGGGCTTGGGAAGGAGAGTCAGTCAAGGTGTAGTGTAGCAATGATGAAGCATACAGCTTTCCTCTAGTTCTTAAACGCCTCCTCCCTGCCCCACTATCATGATCCCAATTCTACCTTATAAATTCAGCCATACAAGAGAAGGCACATTGGTACAGATAGGAACTGGAAAGACAGGGAATCCAGAACAGATTATCCCTTCAGAATCAGTGTTGAGAGGGTGGAGAGATGGTGGGGTAGAAAGGGGGAACCAATTACAAAGGTCTACATATAACCTCCTCCCTTTGGAATTGACAACAGAAAAGTTGATGAAGGGATACATCAGACAGTGTAAGATATTATTTACCCTAATTAGCAATAATTTATAAACTATCAAGGAAGGGGGGAAAAGGGAAAGAAGAGGGAAAATGAGGAGTTGATACCAAAAACTCAAGCAGAAAGCAAAGGTTTTAAAAATGATGATGGCAGCAAATGTACAAATGTGCTTGACACAACTAATGCATATATGGATTGTAACAGGAGTTGTACGATCCTCCCCCCCCAAAAAAAAGAAGGAAATAATTACACAGAGTATAGTATGTTTGTATATATTGTGATTAGAAATGTATGAGCCCCCAATGAGAGGATTTTTTAAAATAATACCGCAGGTTAATCAAAGACAAAATTAATGGAAGATCCATATATCCCAGGGAATGATCTAAAGGACTCTGTACCATAAATTATCAAGGGATTTTTGAAAGGAGCCAAAGGAAGATTAAAACAAACAAAAGATAAATCCAGGAAAGGGTTGGGGCTTGCACTAAAGCCTAGCTCCAATTTACGAATATTTAGTTCTACATCATGGCTCTGCTTGATACCCACAACATGAAAATACCAAAATTATGGGTGTCATATTAAAATATGGTGAAGAAATTAGATGATGCTTGGGTATTAGATAAAATAACAACTAGGTCCTTTTTTTGGTTATGAAATTTATTGAACTCTTACTTATGAATGAAGTAAAATCTTTAAAAACCTGACACAAAATTGCCCCTTCCCTACTCCCCAAACGAAATTTGAAGACTTTTGCTTCTGGCGCAACAAAATAGCAAAACACAGCACGACAAATTCACGGACCAGACAAAAGAGGCACACCTGGCTATACATTAACAGTGGGATGTCCCCGCGAGCCCAGGGATCAGACGGTGCGGTCCTCAGGCTGCCTTCCTCCGGGGGCAGAACCCTCCCAGTCATTCCTTCCTTGGTTAACAGCAAACTAAGCAGAAAACAGGTTCCATTGTAGCAGGAAGCCCCTCCCTCGCCCTCCCGCCCGCAGACCCCAGCTGGGGAGGGACTGCAGCCGCCCCTGGGCCATCCCTGTCGTAAGGCAGTAAGGCAGGTTGTCAACGAGGGGTAGAAGGTCCCGTCCGTGGCTCGGCCCCGACTTTCTCTTGGTTTTTATACAAAACCCGACAGCTATGGCCCAAATCAGGTCCTTAAAGGCTTGTTGACAAACAAACAGTCGTCAAAGTGAGATGTGGACTAAATCCGCACGGTAAAAACATGCCATTGTCAGTCACCAAAGGATTGTAAATTATATAACCTGAACTCAAAGCAGGGACTAGTAGCATAGCCTAAATTGTGAGACTCTATATTTTGCAGAATGTGAGGGACAATACATTTCTGGGAACTACGTAGTAAATGAGCTTCTGGTTATGCCCCTGTATCCACAATAGAGAAAAGAGAGGAAAGTAGTTAATAAACAGATTTTATGGGAGAGATGAATTTTGGAGATCAAAGGGATTAACCTGACTGCAAGGGTTAACATCTTGTCAGTTTATGCCCATCTGAAGTAGCTTGACCTTATCTGATTTTCAATATATTCTGGGTTTAGTTTGTTTATTGTTTGTTCATATTAGGTTTTATATCTGATGTGTTATATCATTGGGGGTAACCTTTTTGATTTTGAATGTGCGTCAGTTTATTTATACATGAAACTCAAAATTGATGGACCTGTAGGGACAGCATTTATAATAAGGGTTTTTTTTGGGGGGAAGAGGTGTCTCATTAGGGAGATATGGAAAAAGGGAGACAATGTGAAGGCGTTCAGGAAGGAAAATAATGTTTGAGAATTGATTGTTGTAGTAATTGCACAATACTGCTTGATGTGATTAAACTAGTGAATGATATGTGAATTTCCTATCAATTTCTCTCTGTGTGTGCTTAAACCATTCAAAAAGAGAGAGATTGGGCGGGGGGGGGGGGCGGGTGAGAGAAAAAAGAATCAACTATGACTCTGTACTGCTCCCTTCTGACAATGGATATTTTGTTTCAGCCCATTGTGTGAAATTATTTTATCAAGATGCTTCCTACTTTTCTCTGCTCTTCTACTTTACCAAATATGATATTCCTTTCCAGGGACTGCTCCCTTCTGACAACATGTCCAAAGTATGTGCAATGAATCTCATCATCCTGGCTGCCAAGGACCATTCTGGCTGTATTTCTTCCAAGACAGATCTGTTGTTTTTTCTTCTGGCAGTGCATGATACTTCCAATATTCTTCACCAGCACCATAAAGCAAATGCATTGATTTTCCTTTGATCTGCTTTATCCAATGTCCAATTTTTACATGTATATGAGACCACTGAAATTATGATAGCTTGTGCCAAGTGCCTTCAGACCTGAAAATCCTGTAAATCCTTGAATCACAGGATTTTAAAGAGATAGTTTGTGACAGGTACATAATACCCAGTGCAATGTATTTTTAATGCATGCATGCTGCTTCTAAGAACATAGTTGTAGATACAAGAAATATAAAATGCTTGACAACTTTAATCTTCTATCCATTTATTACAATGTTACAATTGGTCAAGTTGTGAGCATTTTTAAAATTGGTTACAATTCATAATGAAGGCTGCAATTTTTTAAATCTTCATCAGCTAGTACCTCAAGTTCTCCTCACTTTCAACAAGCATGGTTGTATCAATTGCGTATGGAATTCTGTTAAAAAATAATTCTGTGCAACCTGATCCTGCATTCTTCATATAGTCAAGTTTCTTTGTTTATTTTCTCATCATACAGATTAGATACATATTGTGAATTGATAACATTCAGACACACATATTTCTTGACTTTAGACCATCCAATAAGCCCTTGTTCTTTTCACTATGTTCTTTTTAATCTAGCTCTAGGTTTCTCATGAATACAATTCTAGAAATCTATTCCACTCAACCTTATCCAGAGTTGGTTATGATCCACACAAATTTGCTTACTCAAGAAAACACAAGTAAGCATTTTTCTGGTATTTCCTACTAACAATGAATCTCTTCTTTCATTTCATCTTCTGAATCTGGTTTGAATTTCTGACATCTTGTAGTCAAGTACTGCTTGCTATACTTGACAAAAAAGTCAAGTACTTTTTTGAATGATCTTCAGAAAAAAATGATTATATACATTATATACTCCATGTTCCAATTACTAATGGATGTTTGCAGCTGCTTCTTCTCATTTTGAGTGATGCCCCATAATCAAATGAAAGTCCTGAAAACATTGCTCCACCAATGTCACTATGGCCCAATCTGCTTCCACAATCATATCTTGAATGCATTAAAGCCCGAGAAAAATATCTTCCAGCATTATATATGATAGTGCTTAGCTGCTATTAATGAAGTTTCCAGTTTTGAAATGCTCTGCTACTATTAAAATAATTTTCAATAGCTAATTACTTAGAAGTGGACAGTGTAGTCCTTCTTCATAGTTTGTTCTTAGTCTGGAAGATATTCTAGAAGTGTTTACCTTCATTGACATTGCTGATATTCGAAAGAACTGAACATCAAAGTAACATATTAGCCACTACAGTATTACAAACTCACAGATGGGGGGAAAATCACTATATAGATTGTAACAGAGCATTGTCCAACATGATTGTTTTGTTCACTTCATCAGAGGGCTCAACTGCTGCATGGGCACAGCTGTTCACTCTTTAGTGCCTATAAAAAACACTGTAAATGTGATGGATTGACATAGAAGCCACAACCATGCCAGTAATCATGAGGGAGACACACAATTGGACAATGTTATAGTTACTTGAGTTTAAGTTCACTATGTGTCAGAGTTGATGCAATAGCATCTGTCTGTCTGCATGACTTCTATCTATCTATTACCTATCTATCTATATATCTAACTATCTACCTACATGCCTATCTATCATTTCTCATTTGATAATTAGGTTTTCATCAACTTTGCCTGGTCGAGATTCTTTATGCTTTTCAAGGTGCAGGTCACAGCCTAATGATAACTCCTTGTGTGTGACCTATTTAGATATCTATAAAATGAGATACTGCACAGAACTGCTTCCCTTTCCTTCCTTTTTACTCTCCTGCTAGTATGGACATTGCATCTGGTCTCTAAAGATGTGTGCCTACTGTACAGGCTGCATTATTACCTGATGATCCCTGGAGCTGTCCAATGCTTGCCATCACATCTGATCTATGAATCTCATTCTACCTCCACCACACTGTGGTCTCCAAGCTTCCCAACCCCTGTCAGCTAGCATGACAAGAAAGGCTTCTTTTTTAATAGCAGACAGACCAACTAGACAACAATTTCTACAACCTCAGTATCCTTTATATCAAATTTTCTTTTATGTACATATATGTGTCACGGAATTTTCTTCTAGAGAAAATCCAGTCTCTCTATCTATCAAAACTGTCTAATAGTTGTTTGTTGATGTTACTACCTTCACCAAGAAGTCCTGCTTGCTCTGTGGTTAGGAGTTGGGACCGATGACCATAAGAAGGGTTACTCAAGCCCACCAGCTGCACCATGGGAGAAAGAACAATGGTTCCTTCCCGTAAGAATGTAGTCTCAGAAACCTTGAGCAGCTATTTCCCTTTGTCCTATAGGATTTCTATGAATCAGGATGCACTTGATGGCAGTCAGTTTGGGTTTCTTTTACAATCCCTTGGCAACGTCTTTGTTCAATGATATGCCTCGCTTTTTCTAATACTTTCTAGAAAAGGTGGGAGCCAGGGGGAAATTCAGTGTGTATCCTCTCTTTGATTTCTTGATCTGTTATGTTTGTCAGATTTCTCTAAAGAAGCCGGGGCAGTGACAATTGTCCATTTATTACACAGAAAAATGTTTATATGGAGAAATAATACACTATTGTAGAAATGGATAAAGCCAGTCAGTTTCAAGCTTGGGTGTCAGCTGTAAGTGGGAAATTTATCCTGACTTGTGCAGTGGAAATTACTTTGGACATGAAGCAGGAAGACCAACCAGTGGGTGGATACAGAGCTGAATGAATCTGAAGTTGATGATCCAAATGGAGACTATATCTGCTGCTACACAAGGTCAATCCAAATCAAACATAACCATACACTAAAATGAAACCACCCTCGATTGTGTAAAGACCATGACCAGATTAAGGAAGTGATTATTCATCCTATTCTTTGTGTGTGTGTGTGTGGGGGGGCATCACTGCCCTCTATTGTTCATGGTAGCTACCCAGCCTTGCTCCTGGAGAGGCGCTGCTGGATTTGAACCGCCAAGCCCGTGGGCCGCAGTCCTGCACTCAACCACTACACCACCGGGGCTCAGCCCTCATCCTATTCTCTTCACAACTGCTTGGTTGATTTACAGAAACACCCATCATGAAATTGACCACACCATTCCACATCTCACACCCATTCATGCACAAACACACACACACACAGCCTAATTATCGTGAGCATTAATATAATTGACAATTTTTCCTCACAAGCACTGGGGAGAGCACTAGTGTGATGAAGGAAAATGGCATTTAACATCGACTACAAATCTGCATCCTTGTATTATGTGGGCATATATTATTGGTCTCAGCTCCTTTTCAATCCACAATAAAGACAGCTCTAAGGGGCTTCTTCTATAATCCATTTCTTGGCAAGCCACAGAACAGAAAAGTTACTTTAAGCAGGAAATATTTTTTCTTGATATGCATTGTAGTTGGTGACTAAGCCTTGTCATTTGATGGATGAGGGAGTGATAATATGTGATCAATGAAGCAATCATGAGAACAAATCAGCTTAATACAATTTGTGAAGTTATTTTTTAAAAGTTTCAGGTCCCTAGTTTGCAATCATCACTCAAGTCAATTCAACTGAGCACATGAACAGCTACATGCATGGAGTTTAAATCTATTAAAACACAAGTGTGCAGTCTAAAGCTTTTATTCACATATTAGAAGAAATCACTGTGAAATACCAAGTTAGCATTTGTTCTGATTAATCACAAAGAAAATGAACACCATCTTTCTTTCTTTTTTTTTTTTTTTTTTTTTGAACACCATCTTTCTGTCAGTTTGTCATCCTGTGATGGTGTGTGTTACTGTGACATTCAAAGCAGGGTTAGCAATATTTTAAACACCAGCAGGGTCACCTGACCAGTTTCCCACTGAGCTGATAGACTATAAGAACAGACTACAGAAAACAAATTGTGTGTCTATTTGTAAGGATCGCTGAATTCCTTATGGACAGTAATGAATCTTTGTCAAAGGATGATGAACACCTAAGGTTGGACTCAAAATATGACTGGGGGACAGTTGCCTTTCAATGCAGAGTTGATCACAATGCTGTGAGGGAAGACAATTAAAATGAGAAGAAATGGCTGCAAACATCCTATACTAATAGGAATGTGAACTATGCAAATCATAAATCTAAGAAAACGGTAACTCATCCAAAAGCAAAGATAAACAGTGTCATCAAGTCCCTTCTGAAGGGACCCTACAGTAGAACCACCTAAGTGGTTCTCCAGGCTATACTTTTTTTTTCTGGGAGCAGAAAAAAGCTCATCTTTTCCCCTCAAGGTGATTAGGAGTGCAAACCTTGCAGTTACCTGTCCAATGACTGCTCTACTCTCCACCCAGAGCTGATCTATAGGTGTTAGTGATCTGAAATGGATGGTTACAGCCATCTTAAGTCAGACAATTATTAGGTTTGCAGTGATAGGAGTCACAAATTTAAGAATGATGGTGCTACATCCATCATCATATTGAGGGCTTCAAGATCTGTCTGGAAGTACAATTCTTTCTGTTTTGTTTTTTGGGTTTTTTTGGTTTGTTTTTTATTTTTTTGACATCACTGCCCTCTGGTGGGAGTAGGAGGCCCAGCCTTGCTCCTGGAGAGCTGCTGCTGGATTTGAACTGCCAAGCTAGTGGACCGCAGTCCTACACTCCACCACTATGTCACCGAGGCTCAGGCCTCTTTCTGTTTTATAATGATATCTATGTGTTCAACAATCAATCATACTTACTCACCAAACACTAAAGCACACAATGATGAAAGTTAAGGTGTCAGAAAATTGCTTCAATCTGAAATTGATCGAATATGAAATCAGGATGCACTGATAATTACTGGCCATTAGTGTGAAGGTTGGAAGCAAACAGAAAGGGAAACAGTTATAAAACAGGGCTTTGTTGAGAGGAATGAAGCTAGAGATTACCTGATAAGATTTTACATGACCCATCAACTTCTCAATGCAAATATATTTCCTTCAACACTATAAATGGTTACTATACACCTGGAATTCACCAGACAGAATATGCTGAATTCAGACAGCCTACATCTGTGAGAAAATATGAGTGTCAAACTATATATAGCTGTCAAAATAAGCCCTGGATCAGTTGTAGAACAGACTATCAATTTTGTAGTGGTTGTAAAATGGAAGACTAATTTCAAGGTTAGCAGTTCAAGTACACCAGACAAACCCTGAAAGATAAAGGGCTTTTTGTTCTGCTCTGACAAAGAATTATAGTCTTGGAATCACACAGGGACAGTTCTACCCCATCCAATGTGGTTCCTAGGAGTGGGCATTGATTCAATGGAAGTGAAGTTTTGTTAGTTTGGGGATATGGAGAGAATTCAGGCTGAAGTTGGAGGAAGTAACAAGTTCCTAAGAGGCAAACTGCAACCTTGACTACACAAAATTCTGAATATTGAGAATATCTCAAACACCAATTTGGCATAATATAAAACCTCATGGATTGCATCAGAGTGTCTTAATCCTCAAAATCAAATCATGATTTTCATTGGTTTAAAGAGGTCTCATTTAATAGTTTTACCCAATTCAATGTCTTGGATTATTATAGAATTATATGAAACATACCAAATGCATACTTTAAAGCTTTCTCACAGCCAGTACTCATTGCCATACAATTTTTGTAGGGGAAGTGGCAACAGAATAGATTCTAAAACTCCAGTTGTCACATCCACATAAAGGCAGAGGAAACCTCTCATGCCAAAATATCAAATCCAGCAGAGCTATAGATGCCTCTTTAAAGTTTTGGCAGTGGTTGTCATTGCAATTGTTTGAGGTTTCTGGAAAACCCCATTCACATCTGGATAAAATGCTGCCTGCTCCTGTTCCAGTCTCATGATTTACTTAGAATGACCCCCTTTTGAATGGACTCATAATATTTTCACTTGCTGATTTTTAAAGATTGACAATCAGGCCTTTCTTCCTCGTCCCACCTTATCTACATGCTCTGCTGAAACCTGGTTAGTGTCAGTGATATTTTGGCCTTCACCAGTAAGTAGGGGAGGACTATTTATCTCCTGTTATGCCAAAAAGAAGACTGTGGGAAGTGAACAATCTATTGCTGAACGAGCATTGCTGCCAAGATGGGCTTATTTAAGACAACATTGTGCACAGGGTTGTTTACATCATCTGATATATCAAAGCAGAGAAATTAGGCAGAATAGTGAAACAAAGTCTACTCATAAGTTTGTGTGTAACAAGATGTGTCTACATAGTCCATCAATTTGATATCAGAGAACTGAAGCCTTTTTGAAGTGTTTACAAAGGACCCAGAGTGAGCCATGATTTGCTAAGCACCATGTCACATTTTTACGTTGTTTTTCATCACCTCCAATGGACCAGCCACAGTGAACGATAGGGCCATCAAAATCATAAATCTATTACTTCATGTAAAGCAAGTTTGGTGGATATGTCACTCTGAATTCCCAGTACAAAGAGTGAATAACAAGGGAAAAGAATGCATAGGTAGGGAAAACGATGAATACAGAACAGCGCCAGACTAGTAAACAATAGGTGCACCATTCAAAGACCTCCTGGGGCATCCTGAAAGACCAGCCTGGTGAACTGTTTCCATCACAGTTTACTACAGACACTACAGACACGGAGCTCATTCTGACTCATAGACACCTTATTTATAACATTTCCCTAAACTGTTCTGTTGTTGGACTCTCCATCAGAAATCATTGCAAGTCAAAAAAATTCTATAGGAATTTTGAACTGAAAAAACAAAACCTGGATGCCTGTGGCCATGGGTAGTTGGAGTATGGAAGCCTTCTGACTTTTCAGGATACCTACCCTTGTTAAACCATGGATAGTTTGTTATGTAACCTAAATAATAGGCATAGTTTTAAATGCCAACTTTTTTCTAATGAACATATAAATAAATAATGAATGAATAAACAAATAATGATAAGTCTTCAGTGGTCTAGGGAGTATATGTATGAAAAAGAAAGATGCACATAGACCCAAGACAGTGATATTCTGTGGGAGAAAAAATTCTGAAAACCTGCCACAATTCAATGCATGCATAACTCAAGTCATAAAGTCTGTTGGGAAATTTTCTACCTCTAATGAATGAAACACTATTATTCATTGACAATAGCATAACTGCATTTACATTTCATTTTGTAGGGTACTTTTGAAACTATGTTTTGACAAAATTTTAATTTGTGAAGAATGTGAATCATTTCAAATATTATACTTATGAAGAAATATAATTGACGCCACAGAGTATTCTAATACAAATTTACATGTCACTTTCTCATCAACACTCTTGACTTAAACAGAAAATAGTAAAACATTGAAAACAATATGCACTTCAGAATTTAAGATCGTCTTAACTGCTGGTCACTTTTTGGGGGATTACTACCCAGTTCAAGATTACCATCCTTGGAAGCAATATTCAAGAAATCAAATGATGAATTGCCTTCAGAGAACCCACTATATGTCACTTTTAAAATGATAAAAAGTAAATATGTCTCTTTGAGGACTAAGTTGTGACTTATATGAGTCAGGTGTTTTCAATCACCTCTTTGCATATGAAAGTTGGAAAATGAATAAAGATATTGCAGAATCGGTAGCTTTGAATTATGATGGTAAAGAATGTATCCTGGACTGTTAGAGAATAAATAAATCTGTCTTGAAAGAAGCACAGCTGAAATGCTAATTGAAAGCAAATATATCTAGACTTGGTCCTACAGACTTTGGACCGGCAAATCTACTGCACAAGGACTCTTCCAAGTGTTGAAAATTAAGGATGTTACTTTGAGAACTAAGATGCATCTGACCAAGTTCATAATAATTTCTGTTGCCTCATATGCATGTGCGATTTGGACATTGAATTGTGGTACTAAAGAAGAGCAACGACTGCTAGTTTCACGGGCTGTTGAAAGAACATATGGGTTCTTTTGGAAAAAGTATGGCGAGAGTGACCCTGAGAGATAAGGACAGCAAGACTTCCTCTTACATATTTTGAAAGGGTGCCTTACAAAGAACAACAGTCTTGGTAAAAGTGGCAAAGAGGAAGAAGAGGAAGAGCCTCTCAGAGATGGATAAACACAGTAGATTTACCCAATACAATACACAATTTGATTTCTTGCCTGGAGTTTCCATGAACACTGATTGCATATAATAGTTTTATATAGCATTGCCTTTTTGTGATTGACCAATTTCACTCAGCACCAAGTTTTTTGTGTCATTTTTGGTTTGTTTTAAAGAATAACACAGATGAAACAATGGACTCAAGCGTGGGGCCAATGTGAGGATGACTCAGAAATGGGCTGTGTTTCATTTTGGTGTCCCTAAGGTTGTTATGGATCAGACTCAATTCAATGACACATAACAACAGCCACAGGCAAAGTGCCTTGGGAAATTGATGACCTCCATTCCTTTCAAGTCAACCCAGGAAGAGTCAGTATAGGTCTGGGTGTGTCCTTGATAAGGATCTCTCTACTGAGGAAAGTAAAGGGGGTTATGAGTCATGTCCTATGTGTGGCCGTCTTGGTGAGAAGAGGCTGGCCCAAACATGGAAGCCCGTCTATCTAACATGATGTGTCCCAATCATAGTCCTGTTCCTGCTTCTATAGTATTTACCTATAATTGTGATATATTGACCTGCCACCAATCATGAATTTGTGATAGCTTCCTTTGCTTTACCGATGTAGTCTCTAAACTGTAAAATTTTGGATCCCATTTTGATTTCTTCCTACTATATTTCCCCTCTGAATGATGTGTTTGTCTCTTTGTGATGTCTTAGTCTCTTTAAGACTTAGTCTATGTTCTCCTTAAATTGTATTTGGAACTGCAGACTCTTTTGTATTCTGAAACAAAGCATATAAATGCCATACTTGTCCCATGAATCTACCTTTGGATATAAGACTTATTACCACAGATTATTAGCACATACATCTCCTGTAGACTCCATTAAGAGTTGAGAGAACTCTCCAGGGAAGACACCATGCAACAGGTGTTAAGTGCCAAGAGATCCAAATAATTTATCTAGAGAAAAATCTGTGATATGGGTATAAATATTTGGCATGTGAAAAGTGTGAGGAGAAAAGTGGCATTCTTGACAGACAGAGAAAATACTACTCCTTACCCCCAGAAAAAAAGCCACCTAATATAGACAGACAAGCAAAGAGGACCAATAGCAAAGTTTGGAGCAACTGAGCACATTCTTACATGATTGCATTCTCGGCAGCGGTGGGCATGTTTGATATCTGAGAAGTGCTCAAGTTCTTGGTCATACACACAGTATGTTTTAAATAAAGGACCAGTTCCAGAAAATCTCAGAACTTTCTTCCTACAGAACTGCAGCCATCCTAGGGTTTCTCCAGAGGGTTGCTCCCAAATAATTTACCCACTTTCCTGCTCTGTGTTCCTGATGACATCTTTATTTGAGCTCTATCCTCCTGGGAAAGTGTTGCACTGCAGCTAGTGAGTATCATTTATAACAGTACTTGGTCTGCAGAACATGCACCAAAAGGACAATTGCAACCAAGGTTGATTCCAGAGCAAGATCACTTTGATCGAGGAACAAAAAGTCCATACATTGATGTCACCAGATGAACTTAGAGAACAGCTAGCAGGGAGAAGTTTAACAAGTCACATCCTGGCTAAGAATTATAACCCAACCCCAATGCAAAATCATGATTATTCATTTGAAACTGCTATATAGTCATAATACTCTCAATTTATTTTCAAATAAAATTGTACCCCTTCCATTTCACCTAGTCCCTGTCTTTGTTTCATAAGCCTTGCTGAGTGAGATCTGGGTTGGTAGCACACTCATATAAAGAAATGTTTAAATGAATTACCAAATGCATATAAAATGTGTACCTGCAGGGAAGTAATCAATTGTATATCATTGAGCACAATTTGCATTTCTAGAAGCTGAAATTATTTGCATTGCTATTAGTATTCTAGACAGACTTGTGAAATAACTTAAAGGTAGTAAAAGGTAAAAATCATTTACAAGAGTACAAAATATAAGGCATACTATCTATGTATCATCTATGTATTATGTATGTATCTATCTATCATCTAATACTTAAAATTTTCCCAAATTGGGAAAAACACATAACTACTTAAAAACTTTGGTTCCTAAAATAATGGCTCACACATTTTCCAATGTATTTCTCCCTTGGTTACTCTCATTTCTGCATTTTCCAACATACATATGGTATATTCCTTGAAATAGGAGTCACAAATATGTTAACTATAATGGCCTATGGCATCTTCCAAGAGTATTTTCATTGTAATGGTTACACCTTGGGCTACTAACCACAAGGCCTGCAGCTCAAAACCACCAGGAGAAAAATAGGTTTTTCAATTCCCCTAAAGCCTCGCAGTCTCAGAAAATCACAGGGCCAGTCCTCTAGGGTAATAGTGTATAGGTATGGACTCGATAGCAGTGAGTTTGGTTTTTTTGTTCATGCCTTTTCTAGTCTAATTTCAGGTTCCAAGGTAGCACAAATGATTTCTCTTTACTAAAAGCACATTTTCTTGGTTTTCTTCATAATTTACAATGCAGCTGTCACACACACACAAAGACGAGGGAGAGAGAGAGAGAGAGAGAGAGAGAGAAGAATGACCCAAATAGAAATGTCTATACTTTCAAAAACAACCTGTCCAGAATAGCATATTCACTCCCACTCAAATTCACTGCAGAGTAAGAAAAGTGTTTCACAATGGACTGCAATGGAGAATAAAATGGTACGTAAGATTCTTTAGATGTGGCTAACATCTTGGATAAAAGAGCAGCTCTAAACTGAAACATATGAGGAAGACTGCATTTTTCTCTTCCATATAAATAAGTCCTATGAACGTACCTACGCTATTTATTATGGATTTAAAAGACATTGACAATGGATGGCTTTCTACTCATAATGATCATAAAATAATACAGTAGAATTGGCTCATGAGCTTTCCACTATCACTGATGTCCTTACTCTTATCGTTTCAAGCATCGTTTCTAGGGGAAGAGAAGATATGTAAGTGAAACAGAAAAGATTAGGTCACTATCTCTTGAACAACTTTGAAGGAATTTTTGCCTCAAACTTTGTGTATGTAAAATTGAATCATTTTACATGCTGTCGAACATTTATAAGCACCAATGGAATACATGTATCATGCGCAATATAAAGTGATACCATTTAAGCCTAAAATCCTTTGGTGGTATCAGACTATGTATATTTTTGGTTTATTTTCATTGATACAAAGACGCAAATCCAGCCTATTATTGTTCAATCAATGAAGACCTACAGTCACTCTATAGGCTAGAGTAGAACTGTCCAGGGTTGTAATCTTTGTGAAACAGACCATACATATTTCTCTCATGGACTGGTTGACGAATTTGGGTCACAGATATATTGTTTAGCAAATGCTTAAATACTGTGACATGAAGATAACCTAAGGCTCTTCGATATAAAGCACTTCCAAATATAGACCCTGATGACTAATTGTTGCTCTGCTGTTATACAATATGGCATAATGGTCTGCCAGTTTTAGTCCATAGCTCAAATACATTTTATCTGTAAAATGTAGATTGTCACTGTTAATTCCTTCCATAACATATTACCCCAAAGAAAAAGAAGAAATATTTTAGAGAATCAATGCTCAGCTTTTGTCAGTGTAGTGTGGTCAAAAAGAATAAGACTTATCAGGGGTCCAGAGAGCAACGAAAGCTCACAGAACAAGAAGAACCTGGACTTTATCATGAACTTGAAATACAAAGTTCTGAACAAAGAATGGCCATTGGACCTTTAATAAGTGAGTCAACTCACTTCAGGTTTTGTTTCTACTTTCACGTCAATGTTAAAAGTGTTTCATTTTCCTGATCACTTACTATTAAATTCATTCCTTTTCACTCTGTATGTTTGAAATTCTTAATCTTTTTTTTTTTTTCAGTTTAACCTTTCCTCTAAATCGGGGTATTTTCCATGGAAGCAATTCTTTGAATGAAGCCAGTCTATAATCTTGCCCAAGTTTTTCACGTGGGTGTGCTCCAAACTTCTGAACTGTAGGGAAACAAGAACTTGTGTATATTGGGTTAGCTATCTGGTCTGAAGCCCTGGACACCCCTTTCTTCCTCCCCACCAACTCCCTTGTGGTTCAGAGTGATCCTGTACACAGCTGAGACTCAAAGGAAAAGCTGAGCAGATGTCAGTGATGGATTTTAAGTGTGGGGGAGCTAAAAATTAGGCAAACATTACCTTTTTGTTTGCTGGAAAGGAGGGCGAGGACAAATGGGAAGTAAAGGAAATTGTGAAAAAGAGAAGGCAGAATATATCAGCAAAAAATTTGATTCCCAGAGATGTTTGTCACTGGGGGACTTGACCTTGTAACTATGATGGGAAAGGGTATTATTCAAGGAATAAGTATATTTTAAATGATTGCATTGATTGTTAGCTGAGGGAGGAATTTCATACATAAGCAACTTTTTCAGGAAAATGTATGAAAGGATGACATCAAAACTGTTAAAAAGTCTAATTGTAAGATTCAAAAGGAAGGTCTTTCCTGGTATACATTTGAGAATTTTAAACTACAAACTCTCTGTTGTTAATAGTACTATAACTCTATTGGAATCAACATTCTAATAAGGCTTAGGAACTCTTAAATTAAAATGGTTCTTAGACCTAAGTTTATGCAGTAGCAGATAACCTATGCCAGATATTTGATGAAAACATACCTGAGTTAAATTTAGCTTACATGCTTTGACTCTAAGGAAGACACTCTATACTTGTAATTTAAAAATATAATTAGGATGAATTACATTTAAATTCAATTATATTATATAATTATATTGTTGTGATTGTTATAATAAAATTTTAATTTATTCCTATAAGCATACATTTTTTGCAAACATGGATGAGGTTTCCAGCCATGTTCAGAGCACTTTTCTGTGTTAAGTCATGTACTGAATTCTCTCTTACATTCATAAATGACCTCAAATTCTTGGAAAATATTGTGTCATGAGAAAACTTATTAGTGAAACAGTGATTATATCCTTTTTGAAACTTATGCAATTGCAACACATATTGCCCTGTTTTCCTTAATTAAATATTATATCCCTTTTAAATTTCAAGCAAGCTTTCATCCTTTTTATAAACAATTGTCTGCAGTTGAATTCTTACACTGTTACTCAACTATATTCCAAATTAAATTGTAGATTTTTATTCTCTTAATTATATACTAATTGATAAAAAAGTTATTCTAAATTAGGTGAAGATTTACAGAGAAAAATTTCAGCCATATATTTAATAATTCACAGACATTTTGCTTCAACTTCTAATGACAATTTTGTTTTCTTTCCACTTTCCATATACCATTCCTTTTTCTTTCCTAACTTTTGAACTTTGGGGAAATGTTGCTCTTTTTATCTTAAATTGGTTGATTCTTCTTTTACTGGGGTGAGTGAAGTTCTAAGGATGATTAAGGGGTCCCTTATCTGTTTTACCACTTTGAGTTTTACTCCACATTGTGCTCCCCCTCTATCAACAGCCTTCCAGTGTAAAGGGTTTGTATGGTGAGGATTGCAACTTTTGACAGGTATGAGTAAAATTACTCATCTTTCCCTCAGAGTGGCTGGTGGTTTTCAGTCCATAGACTGGTGTGGAGAAGCTCATAGAATAGCAGAAACATACTTCATCAAAACAGCTCACAAGTGATTTTATGAGGAAAAGACATGATGAGGGAACCAGAGTTCAGCATTGACTAGGAAGAGTCTGAAAGGTCTGTGTGAGTCCAGACTCATTCCTGAATGAATTATAAAATAAGTGGCTAGTGTTTAGATCTGGGTTTTTTTTTTATGAGTGTTAAACCAGAAGGATATTCCATTGAATGAAGTACTGTTGTTGTTGTTGTTGCTTTTTGACAAATCCAGGGTGATTTTTATAAATATCAGGAAGTAATAGCAGAACATTTTGATCATATAGACAGTTATGGTAGTGATTCATTGACCTACTTTCTGTTCTAGCCAATAACACACACATATACACACATTTTCTCAATAATGGAGAATGCCAACTACTACTGTTAAGTAGGGAAATAGCATATTTCTTTAAAGGTGAAAATGACAAACAAACATTAGAAGCAGCAGTATTCCATAGACAAAACACTACTGCTTCAGATATGTACCATAAATAAGGTGCCTTGTGATGCTTCTCTTTAATCATAGGGAAGAACTCTGAAATATTATAGATGTAGAGTGAGGTAGGAATGGTAGAAAGCAAAACAAAACAGAACATAACTGGAAAAGCTTGCATCCAAATAGTAAATGTTAAGTAATGGGTGACTATAAGTCCATGAATGAACATATAGGATCATCAGAAGGAATGGGATTTCATAAGTTCATATGGTCCTTCTCGTCGTAATTCCTGATGTGATATAATTGTATTTGGGAGGATATTCTCTACTAAAGGACAGAATTGAGATGACATTAGGATCTAACTTTAGTAGTGGGAGTGAACCAGGTTCCAGTCCCTGTTTCCTGTAGGAAATATCTTTAAAATTTTATTAGAGGAGGTGGTTACGACCATCCTTCATTTTGCTTGACCTCCCCTCCATCAAACCATTCCTTGGTGTATCAAAGCTCTCTGGAACACAGGGTGACAGATGAGGAACATTGGAAGAGCACATCCACAATCTATCTGAAATCGCAGAGGCCGGCGAGACCAGAAGCACTAGAAATTGGCACAGCAGCTCAAAGAAATGATACCAAGACTATGGGGTGCCTTGTCTGCATCCTGCCTAAGACTATGGAATTACAGGACAGAGCAACAGGCAGGCGAGCTCCCTGGCCCATGGAAGTGAAAGTCAACGGATTGTGTGGATAAGAGACAGAGGACCAGAGGAAATGTGGCTGTTGGCTGCATGCATAGAGGTTTACTGTTATGGACCAAAGAATGTATCTTACTGTTTGTTGATCTGACAGATGGTAACCTGTTATGGTCCCTAATCAACTTCCTTTATTCTGAATATTGTCTAGGAATTTTCTGTGGCCATTGCAACACATTGTATAACCTAGTTTGTGTCACAATAGATAAAGACTGAATAACTATGGAGACTAGCCTGACTTGTGGCAATAAATATGCCAGAAGAGATCATATAGGGCCCTGATGCTGTTTGCCCAAGGGAAAAGCAAAACGTTCTTGAGAAAATTTCATTGTTGTTTAACACAAAATTTTTGAAGGACCTATCTGTTCTTGCCAGAACTGTATTAGCACTGAACATTCTAGCATAATGGTTAAACACTCACTACTAACTAAAAGGTCAGCATTCTAAAGTCACCACTCATGTATTCCACTGGAGAAAGATGTGGTCAATCTGCTTCTATAAAAATATCAGGCCTGGAAACCTTATGGGACAGTTCTACTTTCTCCTATAAGGTCAAGATAGAAATATAGTCCAACATATGTAACTACACCCAACTTTAACTATGGAAAGAATAATTTAAGTAGGGCAGTAAAAGACACACTTTTCTTTAGCTATTTAAAGTACTTTCTGAGTTACCAGGAAGTCTGCACTTTATTTCCTAAAGGACCTAGCATATACATGATAAAGGATCTTTGATTCATGAATCAGTTGGCTAAGTTAATACTCTGGCTTCAGAAGGAGAGAGTCTGGGAATAGTCTATCAAATTGAATGAGTAGATGAGGCCACCTACTCAGTAATTCATTTGCCCCAGTTAATTTAATGATTTTCCATCAACCATTGTAGATAAATGTGGATATAGAGTCAAGGGGAAAAATTCCATCTTCCTTATATCAAAACTATGGTACAGAAAGAGAATAGTACACATTGACTGATACTTTTCTATGGAATTTAGTTTTGAGACTACTTTTCTTTTGCTCTATTTGACCTTACATCTCATAGTGACAACAATTCCATGACTTGCAAATGGTCCTTTTTTATTGCTATATTCATTGAGACTATACCATATGCTTTCTAAAGGATATATATGAAAAAAAGCAAGACTAATCATTTAAATTACTTTCAGGGATACTGTTCTTGGCATAGAATTGGCTCCATGAATCTTTTGCAGCTATTTCAACTCACAATGTACCAGCTTCTGTAGATTTAACTCTCAACCTATCCTATATTTTCTTGACCTTGAACACTTATTAACATTTTATGATCCTGGAATAGTACTCACTACATAATGACCATACTCTTTTATGATCTATTATAATAATAGATTACACAATTCTTTTATAGGATAATATATTAAAAATCCTCTGAATTTTTATAAGCCTTTGAGCAAAATAGGACTAAGTCTAACAAGGTACAAGAAATAGCCTCGTTATTTCTTGCTTAGACTCTTATTTTATTTTTCCACTAGGGGCACACTCCTTGTCAAAATCCATCACCACTTTGAGAAAGCCCTCCTTCCCAGTCCACAAATGTGTATGTGCAAGCTATAGAGTGATAGCAGGTACTACTGCTTCTGTTTATTCAAGGAAACTACCTCCCCATATTTGCATCCTTCTAATGGACCCATTTATCTAAAACTAACACTATCTTTTTTCAGTGTTCTAGTTGTACAATGTAATTGCTAGCAAATATCCATGCCATAGAGCAACTGCCCAGGGTTGTAGTCTTTATGAATCAGACTATACATGTTTCTCTCATGGATTGGTTGATGAATTTGAGTCACTGATATATTGTTTAGCAAATACTTAACTATTGTGCCAAGAAGATAACCTAAGACTCTTGGGGCCAGTTCATAAACCATCCCCAACACTGAGGTTCTGTACTCCCAAAGAAATGAAGATAAAGCTTAGAAGTCAGTTGTGATTCTTCCTAAATTCATGGTTTGGTTTCAGGAGAGTGAGATGAGGTAGGTAAAGGAATCTCTGGCGAAAATTAGCAATAAAGTTGTTAATCATATTTGTGGCAAACAGAAATGCAAAATCTCTAGAATTATCAGAAGACTTAGATCTAAATGAGCATTAAGATGAAGTAGATAGAGGTGCATAAAATATTCCAGGGACTTTTTACCTTTATGCTCATTAGGTTTCCAACTTAATGCATGCTTTATTGCCCAGAAATTCATTTCATTTGCATGTTAACTGGATTTTAGTCAAGTTAATCCTTTTTCTTTCTTTGCTGAAAAACTATTCAGCCACTGCAGCAAAATACTGAAAGAAGAAACAGAAATTGAAATAGCCTACTTGCGCTAAAAGTTAAATTTATCAGAGCTTACGAAAGAGATGTCTACACAAAGTCTCTTAGATCACATTATTCTGACACTAATAATTGCCTTGTGTCTTATAGAGCAAGTTCTATTAGATATCTAGCAATTTTATTCATTTATGTTAAAGATTTCATATCAGGGGAATTTAGCAAAACCAACATCTCATTTTCACAAGTATAGCTATGATTAAGATATCACACATTTAATTTCCACAATGAACAATGAACTCTAATGTGTAATACTGAGCATCCTTTTCAAAGTTGTATAAATAAAGGAGCAATTTAAGTTGAAGTTCGAAAATATCAACAGTGAATCCTGTCGTGAGAGTATATAAAGGAAAGCAAGAACAGGATTTGTTTTTTCTTAATTGAAAATTGAAAATAGTCAAAATTTTATTAATTGATAGATTTACAGGATAATAATATAGCTTTATGTATGTGACAACATATGACAAAAGAAAAATGATCCATAATAGTACAATTTTAGCAAAAAAATTGTCTTTGTCCATCAGATTTCTTAACAAATCCCAAAGGCTATGAAAACTTATGACAAGGAAACACCAATAAAATAGAATAGACAATGTTTCCAGAAAAATAAATGCAAAATGTTCTTAGTACCTAAGCCAAATATTTAGCATAGCTTCATCTCATTTATTTTGAATATTTTTTTGTTTGGTTTGGGTTGGTTTGACTTTTTTGGAGGTGGGCATCACTGCCCTCTGGTGGTGGGAGTAGGAGGTCCAGTCTTTGGTCCTGTGGAGTCGCTGCTGGAATTGAACCTCCATCCCAGTGGGCCGCAGTCCCGCGCACAACTATGCCACTGGGGCTCAGCCCAATTTTGAACATTTTATCAGGAAAGACCAGATCCTCCAAAAAGACATTTTCCATGGTAAAGGTAAAGATCAAGAAATAATAGATAGATCCTCAACAAGGTGGATTGACTGCAACAATTAGCTCAACTGTAAAAGTGGGGAGGATGAGCAGAACGAGGCAGTGTTTTTGTTTCGTTCTGCACAGGAGCCCTGAGTCACACGAGAACTGACAGACCCTTGTAGGAGGCTAAGTGGTTACACATTGGACTGCTCTCGCAAGGTTAGCAGTCTGAAATCCCCAGCTGGTCCTCCGGACAAAAAAGAGGTTTTTGACTCCAATGGTCTCAGTCTCAGAACCCCGTGGGGGAAATTCTACGTGGTCCTAAGGTGTCATCATGAGTCAGAATTGACGTGATGGCAGTGAAGGAGAAAACCAATATTTATAAATTAATATGATAGCAACATTTTAAAAATGTGTTCTTTTTCAAGAAAGTCTGAAAAAAATTCTCGTCACCAAATTTGGGAGATTATCTGGTTTAATACTGGATATAATTACAAGTGTATAATGGTCTCTTGTGGTGATATATACTGACAGTAGATGTCAACTCTTTGATGTCACAGTTGCTCAATATCAAACCGCTAACCCGATATCTTACCTTTGAATCCACTAGCTCTTGTGTGGGAAAAACGAGTCAGTTGGCTTTGATAGACTTTCTGAGACTATAAACCTTTACTACCCATATTCACCCTTCAGTCCTAGGAAAGAAAAAGTTTCTCTTTACAAACACTCATAGCAAGCTGGACTATAAATGAACTTGACTTTACCTCAGATAAGTATGAAATAGCAACATTGAAGATACTAACATTAAAGATAAAACATAAAAAGATATTAACAACCAATTGAAATAAACTGAGTAGCACATTAATCTCATTTGGAAGTTCTTAACCATTAGGCATTGCTTTATATATAATATGCCCATTGTTCACTGTTTATATAAGGAAATAGCAGCTTGTATAAGCTTCACAATCATCATTTATCTCTAAGATTGATTGACCATTATTGTATCACAATGATTGACAAAAATAAACCATGCTACCATAATTTTCATATATAATATGATACATGATAAACAGATTTTTCAAAACTATGTTTTGTTTTGTTTTTTATAAAACAACCTTATCATCCCCAAAGTACTCTCCATTACACTTAATACATTTGTCAAATCTGCAATTCTATTCTTGGAAACAGTTTTCAAACTCGTCTCTTCGGAGAGCTGAGAGCACCTCTCTCATTTTTTCCTTCCCCCTGTAAGTCGTCAAATCACTGTCCTTTCACATCCTTCTGCACCCATGGAATTAAAAAGAAGTCACATGGTGTGAGGTCTGGTGAGAAAGGTGCATGGACAAGACAAGCATGCTGTTTTTTGTCAAAAACTGGCACAATGAGATGACTGCATGAACAGGTACTTTGTGGTGGCAAACCTAGTTCACGGTCTGCCATAAGTCAGGCCTTTTTTTTTTATTGCACGTGAGAACTGCTAAGCAATTCTTCCAGAACCTTTTGATAGAAAACTGATCTGAACTTCTAAATAGGAAAATTCCAAATGCACTGTGTCAAAATATTTGTCTTTTAGAGAAGCTAATGAAAAAGAAAAAGACAAAAAAGAAACCCCAGGGCTGAGCCCCGGTGGCGTAGTGGTTGTGCGCAGGACTGCGGCCCACTGGGACAGAGGTTCAATTCCAGCAGTGGGGCTGGGCCTCCTACTCCCATCACGACAGAGCAGGGGTCTCCCCCACAAAAAAAGAGTATCTAGTAGATGTCCTGAAGGAGGCTTGTCATCAATCGACATTTTATTTTTTTTTTAAATGAGAAAATACTCATACTCTTGAGTGTTTACCATAGCTCTGTCATTGTAAGCTGTGTCCAGCACCACAACAGTTTCTATGGCATTTTTCCTGAGCAGGAAACAAAATCTCACAGATGCTCACTATTCTTTTAAATGGACCACTATAATAAATGAGCTTGGAGTCAAACTGCTTTAATGACAAAATTCATTGTAACCAAAGAGAACCTTCCCAGGTGACACCACTGGGTGCACTAACTCAAAGCGAGTTTCCTGATGCTCTCCTAGAGAGAAAAAGACATACTACCAAAGTTCTGCTTCGACCATTACAATTAAAGTTGGAGGGAGGGAAGGGTTCACCCTCATATATTTGAATATGCGACACAATGAATGTGGAAATGTTTAAACTGAGAGCAGCATGTAGCATGTGAAGTTGTTGCTAGGTGTCCTCAAATTGATTCTGATTCATACTATCCTTATGCAGAGCAGAAGGAAACAAAGCACAGTACTGAGACAACCTCACTGTTTACATTATATTTGAACCCATTGTTTCAGACACAGTATCAGCCCAAATCCATGAAGATTTTCCTCTTTTTCATTGCCCTTGAGTTTTACCAATCATGATGTCCAGGGATTGGTGTCCATTGAAAGCATATCCAAAGGATGTGAGATAATATCTTGCCATCTTTGTTTCTAAGAAGAATCTGCTTAAAATTCTTCTAAGACAGATCTGTTTGTTCATTTGACAACCCATTGTACTTTCAATATTATATATCAGCACAGTAATTTAAATATATTCACTTTTCTTAGGTCTTTCTTATTCAGATGAGGCAATTAGGAAAGTACCATGGATTGAGTCAAGTACACCATTGTCCGCCAAATAGTATACTTGCTTTTAAACAATTCAAAGAGGTTTTTTGCAGTATTTACCTAATGCAATGGAATTTTTAATCTCTTGACTGCTGTTCAATCTTTTCTAAATTTATCATGGTGTTACTTATTGGTCCAGTTGTGACTTTTTATTTTTACATTCAATCATAATTCACACTGAAGGCTGCAATCCTTGATTTTCATCAGCAAAAGCTTGAAGTCCTTCTCACTTCCAGTAAGCAAGGGTGTATCATCTGCATCTTGAGACACTGTCAGCAAACCTTCCTCCAATTCTGATACCACAGTCTTCTAAGATAAATCTGCTTCTCTGATGATTTGATCAGCATAACGATTAAGAATATTGAGAGGATACACCCTAATATGCATCATTCCTGATATTTAAATATTTGGTATTCCCTTATTCTCTTCCCATAACAGTCTTTTGATCCATGAATACAATTTCCACTAGAGCACAATGAATTATTCTGGAATTCACCATCTTCTCAAGGTTGTCCGTAGTTTGCTATGATACACACAGTTGAATGCAGTGGCGCAGTAAATGAGACTCAAGTACACATCTTTCTGCTGTTCTCTGCTTTCACCCAAGAACTACCTGACATCAGTAATGATAGCCCTAGTTTCATGTCCTTTTCTGAAATTGACGTGAACCTCTAACAGAGCCGTGCTCATGTCATATTCCTACATTGGATGATTTTCAGCAAAATTTTACTTTCCAAAGATATCAATGGTACATTATAATTTGAGAATTCTGGAGGGTAAATTTTCTTCGCAATTAGTATAAGTATGGATCTCCTAAATCCATTGGTCAAGATATTCCTTTCCAAAATTTCTAGTAGATCTCAGTAGGGATTGTATCCATCCTGGAGCCCTATTTTTTATAATTATTTCAGTATGGTTTGGACTTCTTCCTTAAGTACCAATGGTTCTTCCTCATATGCCACCTCTTGAGATGGTAGAAGGCTAAATATTTTTGATTACAGGGATTCCATCTTCTTTCACGCACCAAAGTTTCTTCAAAGTTTTCAAACTTCTTGAAAGTTTCATGCATCATTCAACATCTTGCCCATAGGATCTTTCAATATTACCACTTAAAGGATTAAATTCTTTCCTTTCAGTCTTTCAGTTCAATAAATGTTGACAGAGTTCTTCCCTTTTAGCTTCCTAAATCTTTTTACATTTCTTTATAATACCTTATCTTTTCAATCTGCCCATTAACAATTTTTGTTCAGTTATTTTACTTCATTGCATTTTTAAAAATCATTTAATCGGGGATGCAAACAACTCATCACAACCCATACATCCATCTATTGTGACAAGTACATTTGTACAATAATCATATTCAAAACATTTTCTTTCCACTTAAGTCCTTGGTATCAGTATCACATCCTTCACCCTTCCTCCCTCCCTCCCTCATGAACCCTTGATAATTTAAGTTATTTTTTTATGTTTTATAATGACCACTGTCTACCTTCACCCACTTTTCTGTGCCCATCTCCCTGGGAGTGGTTTAAATGTAGATCATTGTGATTGGTTCCCCCTATCTTTCCCTACCTTCCTCTTGCCCTAGAGGTACGGTTACTCTCAATGTTGGTTTTTAGAAGTTTCTCTGTCCTGAACTCTCTGTGTTTCCAGCTTTTATCTGTACCCGTGTATATGCTGTGGTCTAATCAGATTTGTAAAGAATAATAGGGGTCAAGATAGTCGGTGAGAGAATGCATTAGAGAACTAGAAGAAACTTGTATGTTTCAACGGAACTATACTGCTTCCTTACTGGCTCATCTCCTCACTGTGACCCTCTCTAAGGGGATTTCCCATTGTCTACAGATGGACTTTACACACTCCCCCTCATTCACAAAGATATGATTTTTTTTGTACTGTTTCTCTGATGCCTGATAATTGATCGTATTCAACACCTAACAATCACACAGGCTGGAATGCTTCTTCTATTTGGGCTTTGTTGGTTCTCAGCTTGATTGCTACTTGTTTATCCTCGAGCCTTGATGGCTCCAGATACTGTATCATTTGATAGATTGGAAACATTAGCTTTTTTCACCACATTTGCTTATGCACCTACTTTGTTTTCAGGAATCATATCAGGAAAGGGAGCATCATGGAATGCCAGGTTACTAGACTAGTGTTCTTGAATTGAGGGAGTACTTGAGGAAAGACCCAATGTTCATCTGCAACCTTAGTACTAAACCTATAAATATATGTGCATGGCTCTAACCATAAACCATCATATGTAAATATATTTACAAATGTACATGCCTCTATTTACACTCTATAAATTCCCTTTGCCTCATAGTTTTTTCTTCTAGCTCCCTTTACTTTCCTCTTGGCCCACTCTCATGTTGAGCCTTCATTGGGTTTCAATAATTCCTCTCTGTTACATTTCCCTTGATCAAGCCCTACTAGGGCTCCTACTCTTTCCTCACCATTGCCTTTAAATCACTTGTTGTTCCCTTGTCCTTGGGTTTGTTAACACTCACTTCCATTCCCCAATCTCCCCCTCTCTCATGTGCCCATGAAAAGCCATTGCTTGTCCTGCTGGTCCTATCTAGATAGATGTTGCCGAAATAATATGCCCCAAAACAAGACAGAGTAAAGAAAAGCAACAAAATAAAACAAACCAGCAACAGTGACAATAAAGACCTGACCACAACAAAAAGAAAAGTCTATAAATAATTCAAGATCCCTTTGTTGTCCTTTATGAGTGTTTTCCAGTCGAGTTTGATGGGGTGCCACAACCCGGCCCCACAGTCTATTTTTGGTATTCCTAAGGGACTTCTTTGCTCTGCTCCCCTTGCTGTTCTGTTACACACCCTTACTGTGTCTCCTCGGTATAACAGCTTCAGAGAAGGTACTCAGCACTTCTTGCATTGTCCTTAGATACTCTTTGCCTATGAGCAAGTTTTAGCATCTTCTCTGATATAAAATTTATTCATTTCTTTCTTCCCTTTAACTTCTTCTTGATGTCATCCCATCACTTACCATGTCTTCGGGCATTAGTGCTACTGAAATTTATGTGGGATATACTCAAGGTCATATTTTGGCGCTAATGGACTTGTTTTCATTTTCTTCAATGAAGCAATACCCTAGGATAAATATCAAAAGACATCAGAGGGAAGCACAAAAGAATCTGGTTGCTTAGTGCAAAAGATTCTGGCTGCCTAGTGAACAGCAAGGTGCTTGTAGGAGACATCTCTAGAACAGCCGTTTGGGGGGCTCTATTTTGGGGACCTCTTTCCATCTGGAGAATGTGTATTTGATGTTACCTCTATCTCAGGACTATGAAGCTCTTTCTCTAAAAATAGAACTCAACTCCCTTCCAGATCTTCAGTTTTCCACAAAGATATTCATTCTGTATCACAGACAACCCTAAACTCCAAGAAAGATCTTGAAATGTTGTTTTCTATCATGATAGGTCTTTCCTTTTGATTGTGTCATTCGTAGCATGAATCACATGACTTTCCAATTCAAAATGGCAAATGTTCATTTCAATTTTACTGACTCCCATTTTCTCCTAGATTCAAATTCATACATTCCAAGTTCCAATGATTAAAAATGTTTGCTGATCTTTCTTCTCATTTTAGTTGTGCCCCATGAGCAAATAGAGGTCCCAAAGATTTATTTCCACAGGCTCCGCTCTATGCTGGTGAGTATAATCAACTCTAAGAAGGTAAATTTTCCTCAGCTATATTTTGATTGCCTTTTGATCTGAGATGCTCGTGTTCTGTTCATTAGATTTTCAGGAACCGACAGTGTTTCGATGCTATCCATAAGACTTTTGGTGACTAATTCCTTTGAGTTCACAGCCTATTCTTTCATGTCGTTTGTTCTTAGTATGGAAGCTTAGCTGGAACATTCTCATTTTGTGACCATGGTAAAGTAGTGAGGCAGTGAAAAAGAAGAAGACCCTCAACAAAAAGCATTGACACATGACTGCAACAATGGATTCAAGCTTAAGAACGACTGTGAAATGACACAGGACCAGACTGTGCTGGGTTTGATTGTTTACAGGGTTCCTAAGGATCTGACAGGCTGGATGGAATTTAGCAATAGCAATTATGAGGTGGAACCCTGCAAACTGTAATTTTTTCAAAGCTATGCATTCAATTTTTCTTTTTCAAAACAACATTATCACCTTCAAAATATTTTCCATACTTAATATATTTGTCAAATATGTTATCTCCTCCTTGAAAACATTTTTCAAACTCATCTGTTTGGTTGGCTGACAACATCTTCCTTGTTCTTTCTCTTCACTTCTTGTGACTCATGAAATCGCTGTTCTTTCGTGCTCGCCTTCATTCATGAAAATAAAAAGAAGGTGTATGGAGCAAGGCTAGGTGAGTCATGTGCGTGGGTTAAGAGTCTTCAGTGTTTAGAATATAAATGCTTCTACAAAGACCCAAAGACTGAGGGCTGAATGTGTCCTTCCCCACCGCAGTGCTCGCTCACCGTATTATTTGTTTGGGATTTGTTTATCACGAAGATTTTGTCATCAAAGGAAAAGATCTTTTGTGTCAACAACTACCTTTGCTAAATCATCAACTGACATCACCTTTCTTTCAGTCATAATACTATTTTAAAATCCTATTAATATCAACCAAAGATAAAAACCAATATAACACCACATGTTTTCATGTTTGCCATGATTCGTGTGGAATTTACATATGAACAGCTAAAAGAGAGATAATAGATAGCTAGATAGATATTATCAAGTCAATTGTGGCATATAGTAAACTCATATGCAATAGAATAGGCTGATGCTTACTTTTACATCATCCTTAAAATTGTCTATATTTTGGAATCCATCACACAGTTTTGTCTCAATCTCACTAAAAATCTCCTTCCTTCTTGCTGGTCCTCTATTTCACTAAATGTAATGTTCTTCTCCAAGTATCGATCTTTCCTGACGTTTTTTTCCCCCAAAGCAGGAATAAAGTTTTCACAGGTTAATTTAAACAAATAATTTTCCAAGCCTATCATCCTATGCCTCTCCATCCTAGAAGCTCTGTGGGAGTCTATTCACCATGAATGACCTTGCTGGTATTTCAATACTTATGGCATAGAAACATATAACTCCCTGTAGTATGAATAACTAATAGGTTGTAGAAACTTCTTTTTCTGTGCTGAGATTAAAATATAAAGTATAAGTGTATAATTTTTGAGAAATTTTGTAGTCAGTCAGAGATGCTGACCAGTAAAATAGGAATGTGACTTGAAATATATGAAGATGTTATTGCATTACAGCAAATGTCATGGTATATGATAGATGGATAGTAGATATTGCATGATGATAGATAGGAATACAGATAGCTAGAAACCAAGAAATATAAACAGAAGATAGATAGATTGATGATAGACAGAGAGCTAGATCTTGTTGACAAGTTAGCATCATGGATAATGCATGAACCAAAGAATTACAAGCTTTCTGACTGTCCTCAAAGGAATCTTGGTAACATAGTGGTTACAAGTTGGGCTTAAATCCACTCGCAGTTCCTCTGCAGAAACATGGGGGTTTCTACTCCCTTAAAAAATTACCATCTCAGAAATTCACAGAGGCAGTTCTGCTCAGTCTTATAAGACCACTATACGTGGGCATCAACTTAATTGTACTCAGTTTGGCTTTGGTTTGATTGTCCTCAGTCTGAACTTTACTTTGGAGTGGGGGGTGAATACCCACTATAGCAGTCTAGGTTAGAATCCTTTGATTGGTGACAAAACTTGGTCATCGCTGACTTTATTTTATGACTAATTTTGTTTCTCTCTCATATATGGACATTAAATAGTAGTGTAGTGTGGAGATATTGATCCATAAATATCATAGAACAGATACCCTGACATCTAAAGGAATTACAATCAAATACAATCATATGCCT
Organism: Nesogale talazaci; assembly: GCA_004026705.1. Lineage (NCBI taxonomy): Eukaryota > Metazoa > Chordata > Mammalia > Afrosoricida > Tenrecidae > Nesogale > Nesogale talazaci. Next base: position 73,473 of record PVJH01000080.1, read on the forward strand.
TTCTTCTTAAATATGTTTGCTATTGCTGTTTGACCAAGCAAATATACACCAATCTGACCATGTTTTCATGTACAATACAGTGATAATGGTGACATCTTCAAGTTGTACAACCACTCATACTCTACCCTTCCAAGGGGGTCCTCCTCCATTAATGTAAAGTCATTGTCATTTCAGGTTATTATGCACTCCTTCAAGTTGCTGTTGACACTTTGACAGCATGCAAAGTGTTCTTAAAAGAACATAAGGTCCTGAGCAGACATTGTGTATACTTTTTATTAGCTAAGCCAAACTACTGTTTGATTTTAAGAAACCCTAAGGGGATTCTTTAAATCATATGCTTTGCTTATATAAACTCTGTGCCTTGAAAATGTAGGTGTGAATTATTAAAATCACCTATATTTCAACCAGGGAATAAGTTAGTATCTATCAGAATTGAGTTTAAAATTAATTTAATACAAAATGAAATTCAAAAGACTGACAGAGAAAAAATAACTCGGATTTAGACAATCTAATATGAGTTACCAGCAATACTTCTTATAGAGACCATCTTAGATATCGACCTGTTAAAGGGTAGAGATTTATAAAACCATTTTCTCCACACGTGGGTGCATATCACTACTCAGCATTATTGTAGCAGGTGGGCATATGCCCAGGGCATATGACCAATGTGGTTCTGAGCAGATGTGACAAGTGCTATGCCCAGCATGTGTGAGGAAAGAGTTATCTATGTTCACTCTGCTGCCAATGCAGTATCCACAGTCCACTCCTGAGATGGAGGGGTAACGAGCTGGAAACAGTTCTATCACCAAACGGAAGTCAGTTACCCCAGATGAACTCCTTGAAAGCTAACAAATACATAGACTTTGACTGATTTATACCACTAATTGTTCAGATTATAGTTTAACCTCATTCATCTTACTGATAAAATCTGTCATTTCTAGATAAATTATTTTTATCTTATACTTTGGCCCACTACTGACTTCTTATTTTAAGTGGGACTTAATACACTATGATAAATGTGATTATATTTAATATACTGCAAGAAGCATTATTACCTCAGATGTTTTTAATAAGCATAGTCATCCCAAAGGTTATCTTACATAAAGGACAATGTTTATGATTAAACATCTAGAAAAAAAATTATGATCCTGACACAAAACTGTTTTCAGGTCTGTTGATATGCCTCTGCTAATGGTGGTATAATAAATTCCAAAGACCTTGAGTAGAATATCTTTCCTTATTCATATTTATTACAATGGCTCCTATTCATTAATCATGAAAGCCATTTAGGATAGTAGCAGATTTATAAGATGATCATAGTATGTAATCCATAGCACCCAAATGGCAAAGAACATTCACTAGATAGGCTGTCGCAAGGATCCGTCCTGTAAAGGTTTTTTTAACTATCAATCTCCTTCCTAAGTTATTTGCTCAGCTCTTGTAATATCAATTTTCATTACTTAGAGCACACATTTCCTCAATGATGGGAGCACTTCCAATCCAAGTATCCAAATTCAGGCTTTACTCTCTGAAGTACTGAGCTCGATGATTAGTTATTATGAAAAAGTACACAAAATGCTCTTGATTCTAATAAATATTCCAACAATTAGTATATATTTCTTGGGAAAATATACATATTTTATAGAATTTTTAAAGTCACTAACTTTTAAAATTGAGAGTAGAAATATTTGGTAAGGAGAGTGATTCCAAGTTTCTTTTGAAAAGTAGACAGTCAGGCCACTGAAACAGGGCTGTCATCTAAGAAACATAAATTTCTCTGGAAAGGTATGAAGAGGATCAAGGAGAGTATCAATTCTCTTTGCTTTACAATTTTGAAGAGGCTCTCATTGTATGAGTATATCTTAATGGGGTCAGTTTGTATTCATTTCTATTCTATGCATCAGAAGTTTTAACTGGTATTGGTTTGCCCCAAAGAAGTTCCCCTTACAAGAAAGAGAGAAGAGAGGTAAAAATATATTTTCCATCTTGATTGCAAACACCAGTTCCCCTTGCTTATGGAACAGAAATGTCTATCGCTAGAGTAAATACTGTATTTGTTCATATGACATTCATGGTGGAAACCGGATAGAGAATAATCCTATAGCTTTAAAGTAGTGTCCAGCTAGATTCAGGGGAAATGGAAAAGCCAACAAAACAATTCATACATGAGGCTAATACTAACTCATATAAGGCATGACTTTTGCTGGCGGGCCCAATAAAAGCACCACGTCCAATCATTGTTGCCTAGAGGGACCAAGGTATTTCAACAAGTAGACCTCTTAGCATTAGAGATGTGTTCAGATGTGTTTCTTCTATTCAGTATCAAATGCATAACTGCTGGCTAGGATTATAGACAACATAAGCTTATTTGGAATGAGTAAATAGGCAAGTTCTGATGATCTATCTGCATTCTCTAAGAAGGATTACGTGCTATAGAATGAGTTCAGAGGTAAAACTTCAAATAATTTCATAAGACAGAGAAAAGATGAAAGAGATACAACTTGTGAAACTAATGATATCTGATATAGTAATAGATTTTCAACATCCCAGAATTGAATTCAAACATCCCACCACTGTAGGCCAAGCCTTTACATTGCTTCTCAGTATTGAGTCAAGGTTTTTGGTGTGTGAGTCTTGAACATATAGTTTGAGAGGTTTTGTTACTCAATCAATCAATGTTTTTATAACTGTTTAAAAGTTTCCAGACAGAAATGAATAATAGAGGCACCTTTCATCTAAAGAAAAAAAAAGTCCCCAAACCTATAATAGTTGAAGCATCAAACTATAAGATTGTGTGCCAGGAATCTAGTGAGAGCCCCACAAAATAAGAGAATTTTATAATTTACTATTATATGTCTTCCTTTTTTAGTTATTTTTATCAGACATGCCATTTTGAAGTATATTCAGGTGGCTTTGAAAAAGACATAATATATAATAAATGGCATATTTTATATTTAGCATCAATAGAGGATAAATAAACTGGGTTGCATGCTGGGTTGCTAAGGACAAGGTCAGTGGTTCAAACACACTGGCTGCTTCCATGGGGAAAGATAATCTTGTCTGGCCCTGCAAATATTCATAGCCTCAGAAACCCTCAGGAGTAATTGAATCTCCGTATTTGGCTGCTACGAGTCAGAATCCACTCAGTGGCAATGAATTCCGAAGATGGACCTACCAAGATCAGGGTTGTTTAGAATAAAAGGCACCATCTAGAGATGCAGGTATTTCAGTAGACAAATCATTATTTTAGCTCTAGGCTTTCTAACAACAATCTTTGGAATTGAATAATTCATGCAATTCACTATATCCATAATATTATTTTTTTTTAAATTTTCCCTGTGGCATTCTAATTTCTAAAGGGAGACTCAGAAGGAATTTCTCAGAAGTGTTCGACTAGACATGAATAATGTAAGGATCCACACACTAAAAAACTATGATCAGAAATGTGTGGATGAATATTAAATGTGCAGTGATTTTACTCGATAGAGGACTAAGATTAATCATAAGAAGTTAGAATTTTCCAAGAGTATTAATCTGAATACAAACCAGCATAATGCATTTGATTCTTTCTTATCCTACCTTTTTTCCTAAAATTAGGACTTTGCTTCTTGGATGGGAGGTTGTGAGGAAGTGAGGATGACATATTCTCTTTCAATTGCTATTTGAACCCTAAATAATGAGTGTGCTCTCCTTAGAAACTTTTGGACTCACTGACAGTTAAGATGTGTGACTTGTCATCTTTAATTCACAATCTGAAAACTTGATTTTGTCTTACATTATGGGAAAAGAACCTTCCTGGCCAAGTGAGTTAACTACTAGGTTATGTGCTCAAACTCACTACTTACCCACTTCTAGGGGAAAATATGAGGCATTCTGCTCCTGTATCATACCTCAGAAGCCCCAGAAAGCAGTTCCATACTCCCCTCTTGTGTTGCTATGAGGTCTCACAGCAGTGAGTGATGATTGCTGAGTAGTTTATGAATAATAAGGGGACTCCGAGGCTAGCTTAAGGTTTAAGATCCTGAAGTTGATATATATTTAGGGTTCTCTTGAAAAATATGTTCAGATATTTCATTTTTTCCAAGTGAGAACAAAAGCATGCTCATTTGAATGCAATGTTGAAGTCCCATTCAGGATGTTCTAAAGAGTTTAGTAGAGTGAAAACAGAACTCAGACTTCATTAGCTTCACTATAAATATATTTTTACATGTTTGATAAATCATCTTGATTGTAATATGTTCAATATCACCATATCCTGCACACTTTGCAATGAACTTGTGACATGTCACAGGAGTAAGAAAGGCAAGGGGAAGTTATCTGATTTTTCAGTGTCTATGAACAATTGGAGAGCTTAGGCAAACATTTTTTAAAATCTCCATAAAATGTAAGCTTTGTTTAATGATAATTTGTTAATACTGGTAGATAAGAAATGCCAACTGCATCATACCAATTGCAGCCAATTGCAACACACTGTACTTCAATGTGTGCATCATCAAAGAAGGAACTGTTTGCCAAGAATAAAGTGAATGTGGATCTGTCTGATCCATCTTGTGGCAGTCATGTGCTTATGTTAATTTTATGATTGAAATGTAGGGGTGGAGTCTAGCCTGTTAATCTGGAGATAGCTATTGAGTAGCCAGTGAGGTCTCTATGTGGGCATGGCATTCTCCTGAGATTTCTGGGAAATCTCGCAATATTTCCCTCATAAAGATGAGACACTATCTTCCCCAGTTGTTGGGAGTCAGTCTCAGAGGTGATGAGTTAATGAAAAGACAAGATGGCAGCATCTGAGAAGCTGGAGGAGTCAGCAGGGAGACCATACAGCTTTGCCCAGATGGAGCCAGATCTCTGAAGCTGCAGTTGCATGTTGTTGATGGACCCCGAGCCCTGGAAGCGAGGAGCCATGGGGAGACCCCTGCCAGCACCAGAATTCTGCATCAACTGACCTGTGATTTCGTGAGTCGGAAAGAGACTTTGTAGACGGATTTCAGGCATATGAGTTAATATCGTACTTATGACTTTGTACTGGACAGGATTGGGATGCCTTCTTAGTGTCACATTCCTTTTGTATATAAACCCTTTCCTTATATTGATATGCATGTCTATGAAATTTGTTCCTCTAGTCTACCCGGACTAACACATTATGGTACCTGGAGGAGTGTGGTACTAGAGGAACAAATCATAAAAATGGAAAGTAGATGTATGCTTGACTTGTACCTCGTGGTATTTTTACTTCTTTGGCTAGCCAGAAGTCAGATATGTCCTTGCAGTTTACTGAGTTATTTTCTAGAAGCAGTATGGGAGATTGAAGTTTTGATTATTTTGTTTGGATGCTGTCTTTGGTTGTTCCAAAATAAAATGGATACTGTTAATGTATATCTTGATCATAGGGGTGGGGGCCGCCATTGGAGTGTCTTGGAGCCCGTTCTGTTCGAGGACAATGGTTAAGAATACCTGACCGAAAGCAAGGATCTGTTTGGATGCCTTCAGAGACCTAATTCAATGTTTTTGTGTAAACAGTAGTTTAGATAAGGATATAGATAAGCTTAATAAGTATTGACCTTGACTGTTTTAAGAATTAAGTTTGATTTCTGACTATGCTGTTTATACTGATTTCTTATGCCTGTTATTGTAAATATAAGGATGCATAGAAATGTTTATGGGGAAGTAGGAAAAGTGTCTGCAAATCCAGTTACCTCAAACCAAGCATTGACCTCTAGAGGGTTTAGGATTTAGTATCAAAAACCTCTCTGAAAGATTAACCCCACCTTGTGTTTAGAGGGGTTAAACCACATCTGGAAAGACTTCTCTGAAGAAAGCAGCCACACCCAGTCTTTCGGAGTATTCAGGATACTTGTAGTCTGAGAGAAGGTCAGACTCACTGATATGTAAGAATAGAGTCTATTTCCTTGGAAAATCCTGACTAGTGATTGTCTTCAGAAGCAAAGGAATCTGGAACCAGGAAGATAACTCCTTTCTGGGACTGAATGTTAAAGGAAATTTGTGGCAAGCTGAATGCTTGTTACGTAACCACCCAGATTTGCTACTTGTCGGTGAAAGTAGGAGAAATGCGGCAATAAAGAGCTGGGTTGACTTTGGCCACTGAAACCCATATCAGGACAATTGGAAGACAGGTCTATGGGCACCTCACTGGAAGAGACCCATATCTGTGTCCATTCCAAAGAATAGTGACCCAACAGAATGCTTTAAGTGTAAAATTATATCATTGATATTCCACAAAAGAAAAATATTGTTTAAAATCATCCCATAATGGTTCTAGCATCACATTGAAAAGGAACTGCCAAAAATACAGGTTGGATTCTGGAGAGGATGTGAAACAAGAGATATCATTGCTGATGTTAGGTGGATCTTGACTCAAAACAAAGTATCCCCGAAAGATGTTTACTTGGGCATCATTGAGTATGCAAAGTCTTTGACTGTGTGGATCTTAATAAACTATGGATAATTTTAAGAAGGATGGGAATTTCAGAACACTTGAATGTGCTCTGTTGCAACTTGTTCATATATTAGGGGACAGTTGTGTGAACAGAACAAGGGGTAGTTTGAAATCAGCAAAGGTGTGTATCAGGATTGTATGCTTTCACCATACTTTTCACTTCTGTATACAGCGCAAAGCATCAGGGAGGCTGGGTTATTTAACGGAGAGTGTGGTTGGTGGAAAGCTTATTAACAACCTGTTTTATGAAGACCACACAACCTTGCTGGCTGAAATTAATGAGGAATCAGAGCACTTATTGATGAAGATTGAGGACAATAGCCTTCAGTATGGATTATAATTCAAAATCCTCACAAAAGAACTAATATATAATCCAATGATAAGTGCATAAATGGTTGAACTTTTCAAGAATTTTTTATGACTTTTAACTATAATCAATGCTCATAGAACAACCATTCAAAAGATCAAGAGCTGTATCACATTAGGTAAAACTACTGCACAGAACCTCTTTAGAGTATTGAAGAACAAGGATGCTACTTTGAGGTCTAAGGGGTACCTGACACAGGTCATGGTATTTTGTACTGCATCATATATGTGTGAAAGTTGGACCTGAAGAAGGAAGACCAAAGAATAGATGCACTTGTATTATGGTGCTGGAGAAGAATATTGAAAGCACTGCTTTCAGTGGACTGCTACATAGACAAAATGATCTGTATTGGAAGATAAAAACCAGAGTGCTGCTTAGTGGCAAGGATCACAAGATTTTGTTTTCCATGTTTTGGACACAGTTGTCAGGGGACACCCATCTGGTTATGCTTGGGAAAGAGAAGTGGTGGTAAAAAAGAGGAGGGCCCTTGATGAGATACCCTGCTACAGTGGCTGTGATAACGCACTCATACATAGGAACAGTTGTGAGAATGGTGCAGGACTATGCATGGTTTCATTCTGTTTTGCACAGAAATCATCCAAGAAATCATCTCCACTTTGGTCTCATTCTGAGTGTCCTCAGACCTGAGGGACCCATTTGCTATCAGTATGTCTGACAATTTTCTATTGTTTTTTTCCATTTCCAGTATTTGAAAATACTCTAAAGTTATGTAGAAAGTTGTCGGAGGATTCTTTCTCTGGACTTGGGTACTGAGATATATTCATTGTCTGATCTTAGTCTGGAAGCTCCTCTGAAATGTGGATGACCCTTTGGGTCACTTTGGGTGACCCTGCTGGCATTGGAAATATCAGTGACATAGGTTAAAGCAGCACAGCAACACACAAGCCACCACAGTATGACACAGTGACAAACAAGTGGTGATAATTTATTATTAGGAAGTTTCAATATAGAAATCACACTGAGATACCAGTAAATACCCATAAGAAAGACTTGTAAAAAACAGAAAATAAAATGTGTCAGCAAGGATGTAGATAAATTAGGAACCATCAATTAAAATGGTTTGATGAATTTTCAAAATGTTAAATATAGCCTTCCAAAGTCAGTCAAACAGGGCTAGAGAGTGGGTTCCAGCTCTTAGTGACCCAGCATAAAATTTCCAAGACATTCCATTAAGCAGATAGTCTCATTTGTATTATTTAGAGCAGCTGGTGAGTTTGCACGGTTTTATTGTTTCCAGTCGAAAACTGAACCCACAGGGCCAAACATGAGCAAGAGAGTGGAGGCAAGGGGAAGGGAAAGGATGAAAGAGGAGAGGAGATAAGGAGAGAGAAGATGAAAGGAGGTGAAAAGAAAAGAAAAGGATCACTGTTATTATGTCCCCTAAAACTAACAATGACCCCCAAAAAACTATAAGACAGAGTAGAATAATCCATAGGTTTAACAAAACTGTAAATATTTACAAAACCAGACTATCACAACTGCTCCAATCAAAGTTACTGGTACTTTTAAAAAGCCAAGGTTTATGTCAGTAGTTTAGCACTTAACCAGTGTGCTTCCAGGGCTCCGTCAATTGAACACTGGAGCCAACAATCCCTTACTTAATTGCTTCCCAGGTGGCATTAAAAACCTTTGAGCAAAAACAAAAAAAAAAAAAAAGAAAAAAAAAAACCTATGAGCACACAGAGACGTGCAAAAATACACATAGACAGCACTCTTCTGAAAAGAAAAAAATAGAAGAACATCAACTCATCAATAGTTGATGGACTGATGAACAACAATATGTCATAATTTTTTAAAATACCTATGATGAATGTGTTGATAGATGTTACAGTAAGAAAGAACCTCAAAAACATTAAACTAACTAAAAATATACAGTTTAAAAAATATACGGTATATGATTTCATTTATATGAGGACATCTTCATGACAAAGTTTGTTGAGGAGTAACTCATTGTAGGTATTGAGAGTACAAGGATGATAAATGGAGGCAACAAAGGCCTAAGGGATTAGTGTAAATTTACGATGATGTTTGCCTCCTCTGTAAACATACTAGCATCACATGATACACTTGACCAGATATGAACTTTGTAGTATGCACTTTATACATCATTTTTAAGAAATAATTTTAAATAATTATGGTTGTTTATTTTTATTATTGTTAAGTCATTTTACTGGGGGCTTTCTTCTAATAAACATCCTGAGATCAATAAAATACCAGTAAAAGACGATGGTGTTTTCCTTCCCTAAGAAATCATATAGTCACGATATTTACAGAGTTGATTCTGCTTCTCCCATTGCTTGTGTTACAGACTTTTTCGCACATAGCTTACTGTATTACTTAATTAAATCAATGAGTCAAGTGGCTCTGCTATGTTACTTCATGGAGTTGAAACTTCCTCTCTCTCTCTCTCTCTCTCTCTCTCTCTGTCTCCCTCTCTCTTCTCTCTTACAAAAGAAGAGAGATCAGTGAACTCTTAAGATTATGGTCAGGTACATTACTGTCACACTTCATCCCCCTTCTTCCATAGGCTTGTAACAAATGGTACATGAAAAGCTAGCTAAGTTCCCCTGAGAAGCCTCTATTCAAAAATCTTTCCAGCCTTTTGTGCCGTATGATTACTGAAGAGCAGAGTTGACCTGCCTCCAAGGAAGTAATCAATCCCTGAATGGATGTCCTTTGCTAGCTAACGTTACCTGTTCAAGGACTATAGAGAAAACAGGCAGTTATAACAAAATCACTCCATTTTTTGGACTTTCCTCCTGACACCAAAGTGGGAATGGATTCTAGTTTCAACAGTTTGAGGGGTCCATTTTAAGTAAAATAGACACACAATTAATTATGAAAGTAGCTATGCTTAAAATGAGAACAATCACATTGCTATGCTTTTTAGAAGAAATGCATTTTAGAAACAGTTTGTTAATGAATTGTCCAATTTTATGGTACTCTTTTAGTAATCTTTTGTCTGTTTATTCTGATCACTCCAATATAAAGACATTTCCATCGGATAACATTTTTAAAAGACAGAGTCGAAAATATTTTGATATTTATTCTAAGGTAGGGAATATATATTTTATTATCAATCCTGGTTGTTTAAAAATTTTGCTTCAATACTAATTTTTATACTGTCACATATTTCTTTAGGATTGTTTAATTTGTTTACCAAATTTAGGGAGATTTTAAGTTCCATTAAATATATGAAATCCAGGCAGTTAAATTTCTCTGGTAATGACTCATCTTAAATATTTTCTGCACTTACTGGTCTGATGTAATGTAAATGGAGGGTAAATCATCATTGTGATGATTACATTTTATCAATTTTACATTATCTTACTTGATGTTAGGATGGTATATAAAATAAAGAAGAAATTTAAATATTTTGATACATTTTTGTGAATTTCTTCTTTATGATAAAGAATGAGTATTGTTATCAAGACCAGATCCATTTGTTCCCATCTATCAGCACCTTTTAATTAATTATCACACTTAACATTTTTAAAATTTTGTTGCAATTGTCTTTTTATTAATAAATGCTTTTATTGATTTCATTGCTCATAATAACACTTTTTAATTTAAAATAAAAAAAAAACTAATGAACTAACTGCCATGAAGTCAATATTGACTCATCACCACCTTACCAGGCAGAGTAGAATTGTCCCTATAGGACGCCAGTAGTGTTGTATCCTCCTGACCTTGAGATTAGCAGTCAAGTGCAAGCAACCCACTATGCCACATTCTATTTCAATTAATTCTGAATTTTCTTTCAATTCTTCAGTGGGTAAATACCAATCCAACCAAAAAGATACTCTTGGAAAATGACCCATTCTGGCATTTGGCATTTGTTCTTTATATATATAAATTATTTCAACATGTCCTCTAAAATTACAGTTACATGACACAATTGACAAATACCAACATTTAAAATAAATGCTTGGATTTTATTTGTGTTGAGTTCTTCTTCCAAAATTTGAAAATTATGTTTCAGAATGCTCAAAATGTTTTTTATCCATATTGCAAAGCGTGAACATCTTTATAGTGGGCAGCTTATTTCATTATACTTTTAGAAATTCCAAATTGACAGCTAGATGAATGTGAAGTTAAAAAATGTGCAGTGGCAAGAACAAGCAAAGAGAACAAGCGTGCTTAGTGTAGTAAATTTTTGGTGTCACAACTTTGAATGAATCATAAGCCTGGGCACTCGAGTGTCCTTGAAAGACATACTGTGGTGAAGTGAAATTACTTACGTCTATCTCCGTGTTTGTAATTCCAACTGGATGATTGAGTGGACTATGAGGGTGTGTGAAATATTAATCAAGGAAAACTATCAGTTTAGCCATTCCTCTGAGTAAAAGTCAACCATTTCTAAACCCCACAGAAAAGAAGTGGAGGGTAAATGCGGAGTGCAGTATGACACATAACTCTCCTATAGTTCTTCAAGATTCCCTCCCCTTGCCATTAAGGTCTTGTGTGATATGCTTCATTGATTAAGTTAGATTTGCACATGTTCATTTGTGTTTTCAAGATCTCTCAGGACATGGTAATCAAGATGGATGAATACAGACACAGTAATGGGAGTAAGGGTTCCCAAGTGGGAACGAGAGACACAGCATGGAGGAAAGGGGAGTTGATAGCATTGATTGAATAACCCCTCTCAATGGATGTGAACAACAGAACTATATAGGAAGGAAAGGGACATAGTAGAATGAGTAAGATATGTCAATAAGAATATTATGTAATTAAAAGCAAAAAGAAAGAAAAACTACCAGTGGAGTAAATACAAGATCCCGTCTAAAGAGGTAAATCCAGCAGAGGTTTCAGGGATCAAAGAGCAGAGACTAATATGAGTGCAAAATTATAAGCAAACATGGGTTTGTAGATGTTTTGTCCAGGTGTTAGTAAATGAGTGCAGTTGTGCATAGGAGGACTTATGATTTCGCACCTTGACCAAGCTTTGTAGAGATGGCTCTTCAATGTTTTCCATGACTTTGGCGGGAGTAGGTACATGAGGGCATGAAGGTCCAAATAGCTTCAGTTTCATGGTTTATTCTATTGGGTTTTGGAACTCATCTGGAGTTGTCAACTGAAAGGATTATTGACTGGGACCTTACTAGAACTATCAAATGCAAGTGTTTTCAAGGCGTAACCCTTCTCTTGCTGTTGTCCACAAGGTCTGTCTATATGCTTCACTTGAGTATTCTCAAATATGGCTTCTTAGTTTTATAAAAAGTAACAGTCCTAGGGAGATGACAGCCAAGAACGCGAATACCCTAAAGCTCAGCTTCAGAAGTTACAAAGGCATGTTAAATACGGTCCATTAGAACCCACCTCTCAATTGAAGATATGAGGAAGGATTTAACACATTTGTATATCAGATAATCCTTGGAATAGGCTATTATTATAAACTCTGATTAATGTACGATAGCTTTATTTAATTTAATTAATAACATTCAATTGAATTTGGATAATAAGGTTCAGAATATGCAAACATGAAATTTCAATATATAGCATTATGGTATTTTCTAGAATCTGAACTTTTCCTTTATTTTTGTTGTAAACAAAAGCAAGTAACTAACCCAATATTTTTTTTTGTTTTTTTGTTTTTTGGGTCATCACTGCCCTCTGGTGGTGGGAGTAGGAGGCTCAGCCTTTGCTCCATAGAGCTGGAATTGAACCTCCATCCCAGTGGGTCGCAGTCCCACGCACAACAACTACGCCACCAGGGCTCAGCCCGTAACCCAATATTTTTTACTTGCAAGATAATTTGTTTCAAAAATCACCCATTTTTTTTGGTAAGTCTAATAGAAATGTTAACCCCCCAAATTTGTAACTACAAAATTATTTTTAGTAGCCTTGAAGGTGCTGTCTGACAAGAGTTGAATATTTGATCATAATATCAGAAACACAAACCCATGAACCGCTCCACAGAAGAAAATGAGGTTATCTCCTTATGCAAAGATTTGTAGAATCTGAATTTTTGTATAGTGTCACTATGAATTTGAATCTATTTTATGAGAGTGAATTTGTTTTGATTTGTGGTTATCTAGATACTTTAGTGGTATTTCAGTCATAGATTTCTGGTTTTTTCTTGATTTTTATGTTATATATTCACTAATAATTATGATAATATCTAAGTTGACATTACTTTTAAGTACTCTTAAAACTCCTTAAATTGGAAAAGTAGAAAAGCATTAGTAAATTATCCTCATATCATTCCTTAAAAATAAGCATTGTTATTAAATCAAAATGATTTCTTCTAAAGACTTGACCAATTTTACATTTGTCTGGTCATAATTTCCTATTTATTATAGTTGTACATAAATTCATTATCTTTGAAGTATACTTTAAAATATACTTTAAATATACAGAAACTTATTGTTAATAAGGGCAGTTATGTTTTATAAAGTCTTCAGAAACAATGAAATTGTTTGTATAAGTCAGCCTGCTAGCCTTGTTTAAACTGATATGGGAACATGAATATCAGATGAAGTTTTGGGGGGCCAGACAGGGGCTTTCTGTACTCATACATGCTAACAAGCCAGAAAATTTCCATGAAATAATTTTGAGAGTTAGTTCCATGGTCACAAAAGGATTTTGGCATGTGAGTAAATTTTCAAATGTAGATTCCACAGAGACTCAGGATGTGCTGTGTGTGAGTACATGTGTGTAAGCAGAAGTGAGGAAAGTGTGTGCATAGAACATTAAATGACACCTAAGTGACCCTCAACAAGTTTTTCTTTAGAGTTGAATAGACTATAAAGTGAAATATTATGAGGGATCTAAGATTTACCCCAATGACAAAATAATCAGTATGTCACAGTTTTATGGATGATGACAAACATGTAGTACACTCTTGGATTAGAGACAGAAAGTTCCATTATTACAGTAGAGCAGGAAGCATGGGCCTCAAACTCAGGTGAGGTCCTGATACCTCCCTACCCCCCAAAATCCCAAGGAAGCGATGCAGGCAGAATAAAAAGAATATTGCAAATGTAGTGACTTTGCATCACAGCTGAGGAGACGTTGAGGTTCCTAAAAGTTTATAATGAGATGCAAGTAAATCTGACCAAACTTTTCCCAATGGGGAGATGTTACTTTTATTATTCATAAACTCATTTTCCCTTTGCTCTGGAGAGATGCCATCTCAATTTAATAAGGTGTTTTGTTACATACACATAAAAATACATCTAGAAAAATAACTGTCAGTACAAGAATATTTTGTTCTATAAAATTGGCATTCCATGATGCTCACCTTCCTGACACGATTTCTGCAGTGGCTGTACATACCTGCATGTCCACTAGCAGTGGATGAGAGTTCTTTTCTCCCCACAGTCACTCCAATACTTATTGCTTTCTGATTTTTTTTGAACTGGGCTATCCTTCAGGGTGTTGGGTGGTATCTCCTTGTTTGATTTGCCTTTCTCTTATGGCTAATGATTGGGAACATTTTCTCATATGTTTATTGGCCATTCAGATTTCTGCTTCTGTGAAACTTCTGTTCATGTCCTTTGCCCACCTCCTCAGTGAGCAGTCAGTTTTGCTCTTTTTGGAAGCTTTCAGGGTATTGTAGATTTTAGTAATAAGGCCTTTATCTGATTTGCCATTGCTAGAGATGTTTTCCCAGTCTGTCTGCTCTCTTATTACTCCCTTGGTGAATTCTTTCGATGTACACAGATGTTTTATCTTTAGTATATCCCACTTGTCTATTTGTGCCTTCTCTGTGTTTGTGTCCTTCCCTATTTCTGATAGCTTATGTAATTCCTATGCCAGAGTTCTGAGGTTGGTCTTAATTCCCTCATTGATGGCACTAATAGTTTGGGGTATTGCTTTGAGGTCTGTGATCCACCTTGAGTTTATTGTAGTGCATGGAATGAGGGAAGGGTCTTGCTTCATTTTTCTACAGGTAGATATCCATTTTTTCTAGCTCCACTTGTTAAGAAAGGCATCTGCTTCCCATTTGATATTTTTTGGGCCCTTCTCAAAAATCAGTTGCCTGGAAGTTGATGTTTTTAATTGATCTGAGTATCTATCATTATGCCAATACCATGCTGTTTTGACCACTGTGGTTGTATAGTATGTGCTAAGGTGAGGCAAAACAAGCCCTCCCATAGTGGGCTTCTTCTTGAGGAGTACTCTGCTAATTCTGGGCAAAGGCTTGACTTCTAAGAACTTTTCTATCTGATGTCTAGGTCCTTCAGTTATACAAGAGAACCATGCTTGCCTTTGTCTCTGGCCAGGTCACCTCCAGATTTGCTGCCCTGCCCTGTTTCACTGCCAGAAGTAAAGTTAATTTCATAATCCATCAGTGAGTAAATTAAGTCTAAAAGAGTCTAAGTAATGCATATGAAGAAATGCAGCTTCTATAAGGTGGATCTGATTTGAGCAGAGCTATTCTGACATTTTAGTCTGTGTGGTTTTAGCCTAAATGCATATATATATATATATATATGAGTATCTATTATTATGCCAATACTGTGTTGGTTTGACCACTGTGGCATCATTATTCAATGATGAAGAAATTCTACCCTTAGGGAAGATAAAATTGAAATCCTGTTGAAATCACTCATAAACTTCCTGCCCCCTCTCTCTATATATATACATACCCACATACATACATACATACATACATTCTTAGCATATACAGATCCTAGCTTTACTTCTCAGCCATGTATTTAGTTTAATATGAATAATAAACAGGCTACTGCCCTGACAACATTATGGCATATTCACTAGTTGGTAGGTGAAAACAGCAATTTAAAGTTGTTTAGTTTGCACAGAAGGGAAAGTGAAAAGGATAACCTCAATAAGTGTATTTCTTTTTCATTGAACTATAGACATTTCCTTCAGTTTCTGAAATATAGATTTCATGACTTATGTTTTCCAGGTTAACCAAATTTGGATTGTAAGAGTAGAAAATTTATTCAATGATGAAGAAATTCTACCCTCGGGGAAAATAATATTGAAATCCTGTTGAAATCACTCATAACCTTCCTGCCCCCTCTATTACAATGATTTATAGCTCAACCTCTGAGAGTAGAGACCATAAAATGAAGATGTGAACTTACAAAACTGAGTCAGCTAAAGGCAAATTTTATGCATCTATTTTCTTGCTCATTAGAAAAATGTCTAGAGAATCAGTTTGTAGTTCAGTTTTCACTCACTTGAGAAGAAATCACCACGGCCAGTGCTCAATCTGGTTGACTATGTGTATCCTCATAGTCATCCAAAAGAAAGCAAAAAGATCTTTGCTCAGAAGGGCATTCTATAGGGGGTGGTGAAAGAAGGGAGAAATTATTTTTATTATATGCTTACATTCTGTCCAAATCAGGATTCATTAAGCATGCATGTTGCTTAATTGTAGTCCTTGGTTTAAAATCTGATCAAATAATTTCAGCAGTAAAAATGCACTATTTGCTCAGTCATGGAATACTAAAAATAAATAAACAAGACCTACTTATCTTTCTACATTGAGTAGATGCTATTCTTAGTGATCTACTTGGTTTCCCAGATAGAAAATAGAAAAATGGCATTGACTTTACTAGAATGATTCTAGCATGAGAAAGACTTGAAATCACTCATCATGGAAGCACAACCCCTTGTCCATCAGTTTGTGGTACTGTGGTGATTTGTGTGTTGCTGAGCACCTGGGAACTTTATCACTGGTATTTTAAATGCCAGTAGTTTCTCCCAAAGGGAACAGTTTTAGACAAAACTTCCAGACTAAGAACAAACTAAGAAGGAGTAGACTGTCCACTTCAAAGTTATTAGTCACTGAAAGCCTTTGGCGGAGCATCAGATCTCTGTAAAATCCCAAAGACATAGTGATTAGAAACAGAGAATTGTCAGAAATACTGCCAGAAGGTGAGCCCTAGAGGCAGAAGGCACTGAAAAAGAGGGAGACCCTCTAGCTCATGAACTGCCACAGTGGGTGCCATGATAGGCTGAAACATAAGAATTATGAGGATGGTGCAGGACTGGGGAGTGTTTCACTGTATTGTGCATAGAGTTGCTGGGAATCAGAACTGATTTTATGAAACCAAAAGACACCATCACTACCGCGACAAGCAAGTAGTGTCAATGGCATTGACATGCCATCATTGAAATCTTACCAGTGCAAACAGTTTGGTATAAATGCATCATTTAATATGATATTTAAGGCTGTCCATATTTCAATGAAAATCACATCTGAAACAGAGAGAAAGGTAAT
Organism: Nesogale talazaci; assembly: GCA_004026705.1. Taxonomy (NCBI): domain Eukaryota; kingdom Metazoa; phylum Chordata; class Mammalia; order Afrosoricida; family Tenrecidae; genus Nesogale; species Nesogale talazaci. Next base: position 90,519 of record PVJH01000080.1, read on the forward strand.
GATGGCAGTTTTCATAATAAAAATGATATAATATATTCATATTTAGAAGTTTTGTATTACATTAGGTTATAATAATCCACATAAATTTTGGACATATATTTCAACTTTGTCAAGAGAGACAATATCTAGTAAGTTTCAGAGTCAGTATGGGTTTCTTTATAAACAGAGTTAGGGTCACATTTTAATTAGGATTACTTTTTATTGAAAATAATTCATCTGTGTAGTAGTCTGGAAGACACTACGGATAGAGCTGTGCTTCTCACTAGAAGACAGTGGTTCATATCCACTAGCTGCTCCATGAGAGAAAGGTGGAGCTTTCTGACTCCATGAATATTTACTTTCACAGACACTGTACACAGGGATGCTAGTGCTCTGAATTGGAATCAACTTGATATCAGTGGATCCTCTACTTAAGTTTCAAGATGCTTAAATATACCAAAGATCATGACAGTGACACAAAATTCGTCTGTCATCCATAAGGTCACTATACATTAGAACCAACTCCACAGAAATTAGCAACAACAAAAGTATAATAGAAGACAATGGCTGCTGGTTTGTAACAGGGCCAGTAACAAGTTTTCCTCCAGCTAATGTCAACTCCTGGTGACTGCATGAATACCACAGGAGATCTATGCGTGATCTTTATATAAACTATTGTCAATGTTAGGTTATTAAGAGTGAAAAGGTGTGATTAAACCTGTCAATCAGATCACAGCCTGATGATGCCTCCTTGTGAAGATGGTCTAATCATGAAGATTCTGGGTCAGAGTTTTGAATTTCAGGATTGTGATTTCGATATTATAAGAGGAATAGAATAATGATGACCTAAGGATTTATTTTATGTGAAAAAAACTCCACACAAACCAAAGCCCATTGTCAGTGAGTGAATTTTGACTCAGAGAGACCCTCTAAGATAGAATAGAGTTACACATATGGGTTTCTGAGACTGGGTTTTTACAGAAGTAGAACATCTCATTTTTCTCCATTAAACCAGGTGGTGGTTTTGAACTGCTATTCTTGTGGTTAACAGCCCAATGCATAACCCACCTCACCATCAGAATTCCTTGTAGCAAACCAAGGGATCATAAATTCCATTTTGAACACACTGCGTGAGCTAATCATATGTGTATTGCTATTAAGTTGTTTTCATTCTTGATGATCCCATGCATTAATGAGTGGAATTGCTCCATAGAAATTTTTTATGTACCCTTGATGGAAACAGATCTAAAACTTTTTATTCCTTGATACAGCTGGATGGGCTCAACACCCCAGCCTTTAAGTAAACAGTGAAGCGTGAACTATTTGTACTGCCTGGAGACTTTCAGCTTTATTGACACTGTGTTGAATAATAATACTCAAAGTGAAGGAGAATGACAAGTCTATCATAAACTTAAATTTCTTTCCAGTGCAGATATAAATTTGTAAAAAGTGGTAACTACACGGATAGTTTAGCAATAAGATGTCCAGTGACAAAGTAAAGAGGACTGATATAAAATTCTGAAGTCCAAGAGACATTAGATACACAGGGATGAACCAAAATGACACTGCTGTCAAGTTGATTCTGACTCATACTGACCCTGTAGGACAGAGGAGAAGGAACTTTACATATCTGTGAGAATAGAAAGTCTTGCCTTTTTCCTAAAGAGCAGCTGGTGATCTCGAACTGCTGATCTTGTGGCTAGCAGCCCAATGTGTGCTCCCGACACCACCAGAGAGATACCTTAGAGAGCAGTGTTTCTCACCCTGTGGGCTGCTGCTTCTGCGGCGGTCAAATGACCCTTTCACAGGGGTCGCCTAAGACCATTAGAAAATACATACCTCTGAAGGTTGGGGTCACCACAACATGAGGAACTGCATTAAAGGATTGCAGCATTAGGAAGGTTGAGAACCACTGTTCTAGGGGGTTCAGATTTAGAGCATTACAAACAGACTGACTGTGCGCGAGAGAAAGCGATCGTGACTGTCCTTACGTGCCTCGGTGTCATTTTCAACGCACGTGAAACCCATGTCTAACAGGAGGAAGCACTGCCTGGTCCTGCAAGGTCCTCACAAGTGTTCCTATGGCTGTTCACATTGTCAGAGCTACTGTGTTGATCCATCTCCTTGAGGATTGTTTGGGGTTGTGCTTGTTAGAGAAGCAAAACCAATGACACTCTGCTCTTTGTGTTTGCAAACAGAAACTTATCTCTATAAAGAAATGACTTACGCAGTTGGAAAATGGGGCTTGTTCAAATAAGGCTTCTCATGACTCACGTAATTGTAAAAGCTAATGAACAGAAAGCAGGTTTGTGGCTTGGAGTTGGGGGCTGGTGGCAGTAAGTGGAGACCATAAGCTGGTGGATGCAGAGGTCAATGAATCTGACATGCCCCTAGTAAATCCACTGTTGGTAGTCCACTAAGGGATCCTCAGATTGTCGGATGACACAATAGAACATTGTTGGCCAGATGCAGGATTCAGCTCAGCCAGAGGTGAAAAGATGAAGAGATCTCAGGTTTGTTTGATCACTTACCATACCCATGGCAGTAGGCCATGTTTGAAGCAGGACCAGAGACTACATTTTACAGAGCTCTAGCTGAAGTTGTGTAAACTGAGACTAGCTGTATATGGCATGAAAGTTTGGAGGCAAAGGAAGGGGAGCAACACCTAGGCTGCATCTATGGGAGTGCTAGACAATCAAACAAGTTGACCTCTTAGTCCACAGAGGCAGGAGACAAGGGACCATGTGGACCGAGAAGCTGAGAACTAGTGAGATTTGGCTACTAGCTGAGGAGAAGTAGTGCTATGGACCAGTGACTATATTGCTACTGTCTTCTGTCCCATGGAACCTGAGTTTAATACCTTTGGTTTGAGATTTACAGTAAAGTAGCATGCCTTTTGACATTTATTAGCACCCACTGAAAGAATTGTATCCTATGTTTAGACCAAAAAATTGTGTCTTGAGCATTTCATATTTGCATTGCAGTCTATCAGCTTTCATAGCAAGTCTTTTATCCATGTGTGATCATTGCGATGGACAACAGAGTCTAGATAGAAGAGAGTGTTGCATGAAACAGAACACCTATCTAGAGAAAATCCCTTTGCATAGCCAATAAAACACAAGCAACTAGCTTTCTGGCATTCTCTTCTTTTGGCCAACATCCATTTTACATCAACAAGTTCCAAATTATCTTCTGACTCCAACTTCAATTCCTGGCAGCTCCACGTCTATTTAGTGCTGCCAACATGTTAAATTATCCCTTGAAAAACATTATCTGTGCTTGATATTGTTTGATAGTTACAATATTTTATTAAATCACCTTTCCTTGGAATGAGGGCAGATGTGGATCTCAGCCAGTCAATTGACCAGAGAGTGATCATCCAAATTTCTGAGCACACATGAGTCAGTTTCCAGCATTCCATTCATTTGTCGAAACATCTCAATTGGTTCTCTTTCAATTCCAGGTTCTGTGCTCTTGCTAATACATCTGTGGAAAGAGATGACAGAGACACTCAATACCAACATTCAAAAGATAAAAAGCCAGGAGCCAACTGTGGAACAGAACATCAATTGTTCATATGCAAGGTCATACTGCAGCTGAAGAAAACTAGAACAAGTTCCTGAAAGCTAAATATGACCTTGAGCATATTCCACCTGGATTTAGATGCCATATCAAGAATAATATTTTTCTGTGGCAAATGTCTGGAGGTGGTCTTATGTGATTTCCCTATGGCCCAGAGAGAGGAGTAAGCTATACAGCACACTCCATTGTTCTTCCATCTGACACCAACCATCTGACACCATTCTTTCCACACTATCCTATTGCTGTGCTGGGTTCTGTAACCTGCTGGAACAGCCACACAGAACTCAACCAACATGTACAATTAGGGGAATTATTGGGGAAGTTAATAGGCTATCATGAATAAGCATCAGTAAACAGCAGGATTGCAATTACAATGAATCTTGTTAAAAATTATTTACAGGAGAATCTTATCACTGTGCTCCACCACAGATAAAATTTAATTTAGTTAGAGTTAGAGAGACTTCGATTACTATAGCCATATTAAATAATCCACTGTACCTGCAGTGCATAATGATAAATAATGGATACCAATGCAAAGAATGAGAATTCCAGAATACTTAATTCTGCTCAGCTGAAACATGTACCTATCCCAAGATAGCAATTGTCCAAACAGAGGAAGGATTTAATATCTGGAAGTGTGCATAACCGGGTTGTACCTTTTCAACACACTTCTTTAGCCTCTATGGTGACCTAACAATCCAAGAGACTGAGCCATACAAAGAAGAATATAGCACCGGAATTGAACAACGCTCTTCAACAACTGGCTGTATGCAGATGACACGACATTGCTCATCCTTTGGGGTAGCTAGCGTTGGTCTGCATGAGCCCTGGTAGCACAGCAGGTTAGGCGTTGACTGCTAACTGTAGGATCAGCAGTTTCCAACTATTTGTGGCTTTGTAGGAGAAAGATGAGACTTTCCACTTCCACAGAGAGTTACACTTTCATAAACCTAGAAGGTCAGTTCTCCCATGTCCTATGAAATAGCTATGAGTCAGAATTAACTTGATAACAGAGCTTGCTTCTTCCTTCCTTCCTTCCTTTTTCTTTCTTTGCTTTTTCCTTTTTTCTTTCCTTTTCTCCCCTTCCATCTTTCTTTCTTGTTGTCCAATGAGAGCTCCTTTGGGAATTTTTCTTATCCATCCTATAGCCCTGACCTTGCCTCTTCAACTTTCTTTTCACTACCTGAAATCAAAGTACACATTAGAAGAAAACGAGTTAAGACCTTGTTGGTGTCGATAGGTGTCAGTGAGTCAATTATGACTTAAGGTAACAATATGTACAAAAATAAAGAAATAAACACCACTCAGTCCCGTGTCATCCTTACAATAATTGCTACATCTGAGCACCTTTTGTAGTCAATTTCACTAAGGTCCTTTCTCTTTTTCACTGAATGTCTTCTTTACCAAATGCAATCTCCTTCTCAAGAGACCGATCCCTCTTAGTAACATGTGAGACTCCTAATAAAGTGTGTGAGACTCAATCTCCTGTACAAATTCTCACTTCCAAGGAACATTCTGGATGTGTATGTTACAAGATAGCTGTTATATTTTTGGTAGCCACTGTCACTTTCAATATTTTACACCAGCATCATAATTCAAATGATGCTGTTTTTCTTAAGTCCTCCTTATTCAATGTCTGACTTTCACATGCACACGAGGAAATTGAACATACAATGACTTGGATCACGTACACCTTAGTCCTTGAAGTGGCATCCTAGAGAATGCAAAAACTGCTCTCTTGACATGATTTAAATCAGACTTCAAAATTCTATTCAGGATGATTGAAGAAATGAAAACACTACCTTCAGAAATGCATTATAAGCACTGATGGAGGATCTGTTGAGAAACAACAACTTGGCACACTCACATTGTGTTTTAGTAAACTTGTGTATGATAGGGCCTTTAATAATTTGCCGTCATATTCAAAGTGAAACTGTGTGTGAGATCCAGGGGTATGCACTCGACAGAGCTTCTGGGTAGAGAGAGATTGAGAGAATTGAGCGTATGGACTTGCCAAGAGTCAGAATTGACTTGATGACAGCTACCAAGACCAAAAGATATCACTGTCCCAATCCCCATATTTATGACATTGTGGTTTCTATGGAAATGGTAAATTTTCAAATGGAATTAAGGTCACCTTAAAGTAATGAAATTATGTTGAATTATTTGCCTGTTTTTCCTCAATATAACCATGTGTCCTTAAAAGTACAAGAGTTATCCAGAGAGAAGGAAAGATGGAAGAAAAAGCAGGCGAGATCTAAAATGTGACAAGAATTTACCTGAAATTGTTAATATTTTAAGTTGAGAGACAAGTCACATGCCAAGGTATATGTTTCTGCTAGACTCTAGAAAGCACATGTAGATGACAATCAGAGAGAAGATGAATCCATGAGCTCTACAAATACAAGGAGATATATTCTACCTACAGCTTAAATGAACAAGGAATAGGCTTCACCTTTAGAGCATTCCAAAGCAACCTTGATTCTAATCAGCTGATTAGCAGCATATCTGAATTCTGATATGCAGAATTTTGAGCTAATAAATTGAAAGCTTTATTAAACCACTCAGTTTGTGATTATTTGTGGTGGCAGCAACAGAAAAAAATACATTTGCATCTGTTTCACTTTTATATGTATCATTTTTGGTTTTTAATTCATGGAAATAAAAGTTAATTAAAATATAAATATCAACTGATATATATTGGAAAACTCCCTATTAATATTTTCCAAATAGGGTGCATGAAAGTCCAAGGTGTGTAATAAGACAAAGAAATCTGAGAGCAACCTATACATTTAATACTGTTTTAAAGTAAAAATACTTTTGGTTTGAAAGAATGTTTTAAAGTTTTAGAGAACAAACAAAGCTTAAGTCTCAATAATCTGAATTGTGCAGTTGTTCATGGTTTATAGTTTATCATGTCTAACAAACCCTCACTAAAAGGAAATAGTTCTGCCAATTCTATTTTCTAGCAATAATAAGTTTTTGTTTCCCCCTCAGGGTTCTTGGGCCAATTCTCACATGTGTAGATTGAAATGAACTTCAGGTTCTCAGATTCTTAGACCTATGATACTGAAGTCATTCCCTATGTATAATATGATGGCTTTTCCCCCTTTTCTTCCCTTCACTATTTGTAGTTTATATTATATATGTCATACTTGTTCAAAAGAGAGAATGCTGGTTACTTTTTATTAGGGAAATATATCACTTCTGTGAAGCAGTTGGTGCGCAGAATATTTAGCTGATTTGAGAGCATTTGTCTAGAATTACACTGTGAAATTGAACTTTGTGAAGACAGATTAGCTGAAGTTGGTCTATATCATAACATTAATAGGACAAGAAATAGCACCGAATGCTAAAATTTAAGACTCAGTGTATTTCCTCTGCAGGCTATGAAGTCAACATGATTCAGTTTTCACTTCATTTTTAATACCACTAAGAACTTCACAACATTTAACAAGAGAATGTTTTCCTCTAGCTTATGAAAACAATGGCCTTGCTATTACTATTCTTCATAAATTCCATTTTTATTTATTTCTCATTTTGAGTTTATATTTTCAATGATTTATTCCTTCTAGATAGAAAAAGCAACCATCAAAATGTGCAGTTAAATTTATTTCCATCTTTATTTTACAGTGCAAACTTGATCTGACACAAATAATGGAAAGTTAAATGACATTCATACTTTACTGAACAAGCAGATAATTTTCTCTTTTGTTTTCTCCATAATTTCTCTAACTCTACCAAATACATTTGTATTGGATTTTTTATTTACCATGGTTTACAATCACTTTAGGCAATTGTAATTGAGATATGGAGCTGCATATTTTCTCATGCTTATTGTAAAGATTATACAGTGTGCCCTCCTGGTCAAAGGATTTGCCACCAAATTAAATAAAAAAAGAAATGCCTGTGATGTATTTGATGGTGCTGATTTGCGGCCAGAGATTTTAAGTTCTATTTTACTGAAAGAGATCTAAGTGTCTATGACATAGGGAATTCATGATGGTTTTCAAAACCAGGCAAAAAGTACATTGTTGAATAAAGCATGTGAAGAAATGCATTGTGTTTGTTCAGCAAAGTTACCAACGTGATGTCATTAAGGGAATGTTAAAAAAAATATCTAACAGGTTGGACATTGAAAGGTAATTTTTAAATGACTTTCAACTTGCTCGTGGGATCATGGGCTCCTTTATGTCACTTTTTGTTGTCTTTGAAATTGTATTATTGTTGGTCTTTGAGTCTCTGTTGCTTAGCATTTAAGGTAGCTGTGCATTCTATTTTCATTACAGGTATCTTTAAATTGCCATACTATTCCTCACTGAAGAGCAGTATCTGCTTCTTAACCCTACCTGTAGTATTTCTGTTCAACCACAAACCCAATTCCTACAAATTGATTATGATTCATAGCAACCCTATATAGAATTTCCTGGACGATAACTCTTCACAAGGGAAAATCACTCCTTCTTTCTTTCAAAGAGATGATGGTGTGTTTGAACTGGCAACCCTGTGAGAATCAGTCAAAGATTAAATCAACAGCACCCTCAGGGCTCTTTTTCTGTTAGACCAACACTTCATGATTGAAGTCAGACTTTGGTTCTAAGAGAGTGCAATGCTGCTCTAAAAGATACCTAAAAGGTGGAATAATGTAATGAATAGAGAATAGCAGAGTTTTAAAATATCTTATAATAAAAGCTTGGTCATCTTGAAGTCAGGACTAACAGAATTATCAATATTGAAGTCAATTCTAGTGAGGGCTCCGCAGGTGGTGAAGAAAAATGGAAAAAGTCTATAGCGTCATGAAATAGAATAGTACCATAAATGCAGGTGTTAAGTGTATTGGTGATGAAACTTTAAAAGCAAAGTATGAACATAGAATTGGGCAATGAACTAACAATGATGCCTTTTATGCACTGGAAAATAAATTGTCTGAATTATATTTAAAAGTTTGGTAGCAGGTGGGATGTCAAAATGATGAATTTGGATATTTAGCTGAGTAGAATTCTAAGCAAGAAAGTAAAGGGGATGTGTGCTCTCTCTGCATTGGCTATAAAAAAAATACAAGTGGAAAAATGCACCTTGAAATGAACTGACCAAAATTTGGAAAATGTTGTTATATAAGTTTCTCAGAATTCTTCACCAATAATGAAGCTAGACAATCTTTTTTTTGTTTGTTTAAAAGATTCACCCTGGGATTCATGTATCCAGCCCACCACATCAGAAAACCCATCAGCTTATACTGAAGGAAACAGCCACACAACAAAAGGAAAGCGCACCGTCTCTCACTGGGGTTCTGTAAACTGGTCCAGCAACTTTGTGACTTTCTTCCATCATCTTTTGATGCTTTCTGCATTGTTCAGTATTTTTCCCATAATACCTTTCCATATTACAACTAGAGGCTTTTTTTTTCACCTTCAGTCTTTCATCATGAAATATGCTAATTTTGTTCTTCATTTTGGGGGTTTCCTTGTTTCCGATTCTTTGCACGGTTCATGACAATACTTTATTTTTCCTTCCGAGACTTCCCTGTGAAATGTTCTATTCAGTTCTTTGAATTCATCATTTCTTTTACTCTTTCTTGATCATCCTATGACCAAAAGCAAGTTTCAGTCTCTTTTTACATCCTCTTTTTAATCTTTCATTTCTTTCCTGTCTTACTAATGACCTCTTGCTTTATTCCTGCATGATTTTCTAGATGTTATCTGCAGCTCCTCAGGTCTTCTACCCTGAGAGTGCAATGTGTCAAATTGTTCTTGAGATCTAGTCTCTAGATTCAGGTGAGATAGATTCAAGGTTGTATTTTGGCTCCTGTCAACTTGTTTGAAAATTCTTTCAGCTTTATCCTGGACTTACACATGAGGAATTGATAGTTGATCTACAGTTTTAGCTGCTGATATTTTCCTGTTATTCATAAGACAGTAAATATATATGTATGGAAATGGCCTGTGAATATTTGCAAATTATTCTGGGGTCAATCTCTCAGAAGTGGTGTGTTAGTCTTGGTAGACAAGAGAAACAAATTCATGGACACTCATATGTGTATAAGGGAGAGCTATATAAAAGAAGGACAATTGGATATTGAGAAAACATCCCAGTCCAGTCCAGATCAAATTCATTAAGTCCAATATTAGTCCATATACCTGATACCAATTTATAAAGTCCTCTTCAGTCTTACAAAGCACATTTCGTGATACCGAATGTGGGAAGATTACAGGCCAGTGGGTGGAAAGTCTTGTGAATCCAGTCAGAGTAGAAGCATCTCAGTGCTTGCAGGGGTCTCCACATGTCTCCTCCAGCTCCGGGTACTGGCATAGTTCCATGTGGCTTGTCAGCTGCAATGTCTCCCCAGGAGGGAATGTGTGGCCTGCTCGCAGTGAGCTATTTATTTCTTTAGCACCTCCAAATGAGGACGTCAAGCTCTGACCTGATTGACAAGCTAGCTTCCACCTCTTCACTCACAAATCTCAGATTGACACCAGATTATGTAGCTACCCAAAGTGGACAATTTATGCCTTATCAGTAGTCTGTTCTTAGTCTGCAATCTCTGTAGAATAACCTTGCTAACATTTGAAATGCTAGTAATACCATTTCCAGTATCATGGCAACCACAGTATGGCAAACTGCCAGATAACTAGTGAATGATCTTTTAGAAATCACCTTTTCAATTTAAACAATTTCAACACATGAAACTATTGTTTCTGGAGGTAGCCTTCGTTTGAGTCTACCCAACTCTGCATTGGCTTCCTTGCCCTTGATGGCCTTCCACTTCACCAAAAAAAAAAAAAAAAAAGTGATCTTCCTTCAGAGTGTGTTCTCTGTCCCATGAGCATTTCTGAGCAAGTGCATTAGAATATGTACCATTAGGTTTCAATTACTTGTTTCTGAAGGTGACAACCAATGCTGCATTTCTTCCTAGTTAGTCATAGTGAAGAATATGAGCTTAAACCTGTCCAATTTATGTTCCTCTGCTGGAATTAAAAAGGCCTGAGGCATAGCTAGTAGCATCACAGCCAACCCCTATCAACCACAGAAAAATGAACTGACAGTCAGGTAGTAGAACATAAGAAGAAAGGCAAGTTTTTTAAAAGTTGCAAAACTAGACTCAAATGCGATTCTTGAGTTATCTATTATTGGCTTGCAGAAGCTATCTAAGTGTAACAACATTATAACATGGAGTCAGCAGGATGGGATAGAAATCAAACAGACCAAACACAAGCAATAAAAAGCAAAAAAAAAAAAAATAAACCTACAAATTTAATATCCCCTTGGGTGATTAAGAAATAATTTTATAACTTTGGTCATAAATTGAGTGATGGTAGTAAAAATAATCTAAATCCACCTTTCCCAGATGCTTCCTCCACAAAATATGGAAGATATTCTTGAAAGTTGCTATGTAAGAAGTTTTCTCATATCCCTGACTTAAGAACTTTTCAAACCAGAGTCTGACTAAGATGCATAATTGCAAAAACAGGTGACAAGTAATACTGTCCTCTTTTGTGAAAATAATTTCAATTTTTAATTTATCGCTTGCCATTCTCTCAAATTCAGCTTTTGAAAGAGAACTGAGTTTTCAGATGATGAGTACTGTTAACTGAAAGGCACTGTGTAATTTCCAAACCCAGTATTAACCAGCTCTGTCTCTTTTGGTGGTCTGATTTATAATTTCACTGTCTTTAGAAACTTTCAATAAAGGAAGCAATAAAGAAAGATAATTTAAAAGGATTAATAATTTTTGAAATGCCAGAGGCCAAATTATATTCAAGTTTTCATACATTTAGTTAATTAACACTTGGAAACAGACTTAATTTACGTGGAATTTAGAGTATTCTTAATAGGCTAGACACATATAATTGCCTCTAGTACCTATAATCATCTTGATGCATAATTTGCATGGATCAGGATGAAGATAAATGATCTGGAAAAGTATTATGATTCAAAAAACCTTGTGAAATGTTCAAGCTAGTGTTCAAGTCCCTAAAAGAGCACTCCAATCTGTTTTCATTTTTAAGTGTCTTATAACTCCTTTTCAATAAAATAAACTTTTGTTTTAATTGAGATAAATATTGCATTAAATGCTAGTAATTTATTGGGTTTTTTTTTATGGAAGTCAATAGAGAATAAAACACATTGCTTGAACAACAAAAAAATCTTAGCAAGGTTCTACTATTTTAATCAAGCAGCTTGGTAAATCTGTTAGTTAGGCATTAGGCTGCTCCCTAAAGGTGGAAGTTCCATCCCACCAGATGCTACTTAGGAGAATGATGAAGTTGTTTGCTACTGTAAAGATTTTACCTTCCCACTATGAGTCAGAGTCCTCTCAGCGACAGTGAGTTTGGCTTTTCACCTTGCTATAGCTTTGTTTAGCAACATGAATAATACTGGGCCGATAACACAAAGGTTGATGGAGCAAACCAGTGTTTCTTTGGGAGAAAGATGTGGAAGTCTACTCCCATGAATATTTACCTTTGAAACCCTATGGGGCTGTTGTACTGTATCCTAGGGAATCCCTCTGATATAGGTAGGATTTAAACAATGTCACAGAACAGCCACAACCAACATGCTTTTGCTCTGGGCTTTCTGTTGCGATGTGTCCATGATGACTCAAGGCAACGCTACAGGACAGAGTAGAATTTCCCCAAAGGTTTTCCAAAGCTGTGAATCTTCACTGACACAGACAGCTCTGTCTTTCCCGTGCAGAGATGCTGGTGGGTTTGCGTGATCCTCCTCTCTGTTCGCTGCTGAGTGCCCAACCATGGAGTCACGGGCTTCCTCCAAACCTCAGAAGTTCTCTCTTAAGAGTGTACTATAGTTAGTCAGGTAAGATCTCTTCAAAAATAAACAAAATATGTATTGATACAAAGACACAATATGTAGAAAGTAGAAATGAACATAAAGGAATAGTATCTTCTTAGTAAGTGCAGAAGAGAATTAGATTCTTGTGCTTCTCTTGTTTTCTTTGTATCAGAAATCTCAGTTATACTAATAGCGATAGAGGAATATGGAAGAGTGGCAGGATACAAGATCAACAAACAGAAGTCAATTAGTCTGCTCTACACATCACAGAAGAGGAGATCAACAAGGCAGTACCATTCAAAATAGCCAAGAATAGATTGAAGTACCTTGGGATATATCTAACCAAAACCAAAAACACAAAAAACCTATACAAGGAAAACTACAAAACCCTACCACAAGAAACAAAAAGTGACCTCCACAAGTGGAGGAATATCCCATGCTCATGGATTGGGAGACTCAATATAGTAAAGATGTATATCCTTCCCAGGGCACTTTATAAGTTCAATGCTATCCCAATCCAAATATCAACAACCTTCTTTGGAGAACTGGAAAAAATGACCACCAACTTCATATGGAGAGGGAAACAACCCAGAATTAATAGGGATCTCCTTAAGGAAAAGAACACAATTGGAGGGCTGGCTTTTCCTGACTTTCACACTTACTACAAAGCCATAGTGGTCAAAACAGCATGGTACTGGCATAATGACAGACACATAGATAAATGGAAAAGATTAGAAAACCCAGAAATAAAACCATTAACATATAAACAACTGATTTTCGACAAGGGCCCCAAAAGCACCAAGTGGGAGAGTGATGCCTTATTTAATAAATGGTGCAATGGCAATCCGCAATCCGCATGTAGAAAAATGAAACAGGATCTATACCTCACCCCATGCACAAGAACAACGTCAAGGTGGATCACGGACCTGGAAGCAAAACCACAAACCATCAGGACTATTAGCGAGAGAATTGGGGACAATCTAAGAACCTTGACCCAGTGAATGCAAAGGCTAACTGCAATAGGACAGGGTACTAATGCAGGGGAACCAGAATTTGACAAATGGGACTTACTAAGAATAAAACACATGTGTGCATCAAAGTAATTTACTAAGAGGATAGCCAGGCAACCCACAGACTGGGAGAGGATATCTAGCAATGGTACAACAGACAAAGGGCTTATTACAAAAATCTACAATACCCTAGTTTCGTGCAATAGGATGAAGACAGTTAACCTTTTGAAGAAATGGGAAAAAGAACTTAAGAGAAGTTTCACTAGGGGGGAGGTCCATGTGGCTAATAAACATATGAGTAAATGCTCCCGCTCACTAGCCATCAGAGAAATGCAGATCAAAACAATCATGAGATATCATCTAACACCTTGTGGCTAGCCCAGATCAGAAAATCAGAGTGCAACAAATGTTGGAGTAGATGTGGTGAAATAGGAACATTTCTACATTGTTGGTCGTCGTGTAGATATGTACAACCACTATGGAAAGCAGAATGGCGATACTCAATGAAAATGGAAGTTGAGCTACCCTATGATCCAGCTATCTCACTGTTGGGTATATACCCAGAAGAGACAAGAAATAAACCATAGCCAGTAGTATGTATGCCAATGTTCATTGCAGCACAATTCACAACCACAAAGAGTTGGAAGAAATCTAAATTTCCATCAGTAGATTAATGGATCAACAAACTCTGGCACATAAACACAATGGAATACTATGCCTCACTCTAAAGCTCTGACGAGCACATGAAGCACATCTCTGCATGGGAAGAACTAGAGGGAATTTTGCTAAGCGAAGCCAGTCAAGCACAAAAGGATAAGTATTGAATGAGCCCCATGAGGTAAGTGGAAACAATATGGTAAGTATAAAAGAGAAGACTTCTGAACCAATAACAGTTGGTTCAAGATGTAGGGTAAGGGAAGGAGGGAGGACCAAACTCAGGGAGGTACATGCTGGGTGCAACACAGTAATGGGAGACAGATGAGTGGATGGAGGGGGTAAGGACATAAGGCTTTTTAAATTTAATTAAATTTAATTTAATTTAATTTTATCCTTTCAAAAGTGAAAGAGCATGATGCAACCAGAATCAAATGGACCCCATCCCTAGAAGTGGGACAAAGGCAAGAAGAGAGGAAGTGAGCTGGTCCAAGTTCCATGGTGACACATGATGCTGAGAGGAATATATCCCCCTGGAGACCCAATGCGCCAGAGAAAGGACTGGACAAACAATGATTCCTCGGGGCACGAGAGAGGGAAGGAGAAGGGGGTATGGAAAAGCACATGGATGGGGAAGGGGGAGCAACAAGTGGTCTGGAATTGATGGAAAGGAGGTTGTGCGGAGCCTGGTCAGGATTAAGCAAGGAAAATGATTCTGTGAGGAAACACTGAAACGCCAGTGAAGGTGGAACACGATGGTGGGACAGGAGGGAGATGGAAGGAAATAGAGGAAGGACCTAGAAGGCAAAGGGCCCTTGCAGAGGTCTAAACATAGGTATGTCCCTATGAAAATACAAGTATCTATTATAAGGTGGGAATAAATTTAAGAACATATCTATAGGCCAAATACTATGGCAGCCAAGTGTATCTTGGGCCCTCTCCCTCATGCTCCCTCAATGCAAAAACACTTGTTCTATGAATCTGGTATTCCTCTAGACTCACTGGCCCAACATGATCACTGAAGTAAAATGGGTGCACAAGCAAATATGGTGAAGAAAGCTGGTGGTGCCCAGCCATCAAAGGACATGCCTGAGGTCTTAAAAGCCTGAAGATAAATAATGAACCATTTCCTTGAAAAGAGACCACACCGACACAGAAGAAGCACAACAGCCAGCATGACCACATGGTGGTGAAAGGTCTAAGCAATAGACATCAAACGTGAGAAGAAAAACCAACAAAAAAACCCAACAAAACAAAACAAAAAAACATATCACTGTGTGTACATATCCCCAAGGTGCCCACTGAGGACATGTGTGGGAACATGACAAGAGTGGTGAAGAAAGCAGATGTGCCTGTGTGATCATGAGGTGCTGAAACAATCAGGTATCAGACATCAAAGAACGAAAACAAAAATCAATGGACCAATTGACTCTCAAAATCGCTGAAGACAAATGGATACAGAGGCATACAGAGTAGAAGAAACTATGGTGCCCAGATACCAAATGATTGAATGTATGGAGTCTCAAAAACTTGAAGATAATCGAGTCGCCATTCAGCACAGAAACAGCAAAGTCCACATGGAAGAAGCACACCAGCATGTGTGATCAAGAAGGGCCGAAGGGAGCAGGTATTGAGCATCAAAGAACAAAAATCATATCATTGCGAATGGGGAGAAGAGCAGGGTGTGGACTTAAGGCCCACTGGTGAGTAATTGGTCACCTCTTTACAGGGGAGTCATGGGGAGGAGACAGACCAGTCAAGGGGCAGCTAGGCAGTGATGATACCTACAAGTTTCCTCTAGTTCCTGATGCCGTCCTCCCCACCACCACCACCACCCCCCCACCCCCCAACCATCATGGTCTCAACTCTACCTTACAAATCCAGATGGACTGGAGAAGGTACACTGGTGGAGAGGGGGAGCTGGAGATAAGGGGAAACCAGGATGGATGAGCCTCTGGACCAGTGGTTAGACTGGAGCTGATGGAGGGGTAGAGAGGAGGTGGGGTGGAGGGACGGAGTCAACTGCAAAGATATACACATAAGCTCCTATTTGTGGGATGGGCATCAGGGGAGTGGGTTGGCAGAGAGGTCGGGTGGTGTAAGATATGACAGAACAATGATGGTTTATAGAGCATTGAGGGTTGATGGGAAGGAGAGAGCGGGGAGAGGGCGGAAGGGATGGACAAGCCGATACTAGGGGTTCAGGGTAAAAGGTGGATGACTGGAGAACGATGATGGCAGCGGACATGTGAAGGTGCCTGCCACAGTATGTTTATTTATGTATTGTGAAAAGCGATGCATGAGCCCACAATAAAATGATTTAATAAAAAAAAAGAAGTCTCAGTTAATCTTTTATTTCAGAGTTTATGCAATACAGTAGACAGTAACTCAGAAAAGTTCTATAAGTCTCTACCCAAGGAGTAAGAACTCTGGTGCCCATGGCAGATAAGCCCTCTGTGGGACAATTGTTAGGTTGTCTCTTACCATAAATATGTGCAGCAGTGTTTCCTAAAATAGGCAGCAGTTCTGGAATGATGGGGTGGGTGGCTGCAACAGCAGATAATTACACTCTCCTGGATTATAGTGTATACTACATGAGTTTTTCATTGGCAATGGGGCATTGGGTTTTCTTTGCCAGGGGTGAGGGGGGGTATTGTATTTTGGAGTGTGTTTTTTTTTTCCTGAAAAGGGGACAATTAGCCAAATGAATTTGGAAACTATGATGTACAGCCTCAGACGGTCTACATGATTCATAACTGGATCACTAATTCTAGGTTTTTTTTTTTTAATTTGGCATATACACAGTGTAAATTTTACACCACTATTCTATTTAGAATAAGATTATACAAGAATACATAGCAGAGCTTTGGAATGGTTTTATGAAAATTTTATTAGTTTTAATGATGCATTTAAAACTTTGTTGGTGTCCAATAGGTGGTGGTCCAAGACTACAGTATTTTTACTGTTTTAATGTTCTCCTTGCTTTCTTTTTATTTAAGATAATTATATTGGGTACTTTTACAACTCGTTATAATCCACACACCAATTGTATCAGACATTTTAGTACATATACTGCCATTGTTCTTTTCTAGGCAATTACTTTCTATTGAGCCCTTGGGATCAGCTCCCCTTTTTTCCCCTCACCCTCCCTCATGGCCCCTTGATAGATTATAGATTGCTACTATGTTCATGTCTTGCACAGACCACTGTCTCCCTTTCCCTCTGGTTTCTGGTGTTCTTCCCCCTAGAGGTAGTTTGTGTGGTTATGTGCCATTCATTGGAATTAGTGTCCCCCTCCCTTCCCTATCTCCACTTTCCCCTACCCTTTTGTTATCACTACTCCCATTCCTGTTCTTGGATTCCATGTGTCCTGAGCTTTATCTCTTGCCTATACCTATGTACATGCTCCAGTCCAGTTCAGAGTGTGAAACAGCCTTGGGGTCATGATAGTGTGAATGAGGAAGTCTGAAGGAACTAGAGGTGTATTACATGATCCATCCGTGCCCTAATGCACCCTGATTGACTCACATCTTCCCTGTTACCCCTCTGTGGAGGGATGTTCAATTATCTACAGAGGGGATTTGGGTCTCCACTCATCCTCCTCATTTTCTCCAATGCGTATTTGTTTGTTTGCTTGCTTGCTTTGTTGTTTGTTGTGAATCTTCTGATGCCTATTACCCAGTCATGATGACACTTCATGGTTGCACCAGCTGGTGTGCTTCACCTGTGTTGGTTTGTTGCAACACTGTTGTGTGGCTGCTTGTCTAACTTCAAGCCTTTAAGAACCCAGATGATATGTCTTTTAATAGCCAGGCACCATCCATTGTCTTCACTATAGCTGTTTATACACCCATTTTATCTTCAGTCATTGTGTATGGGGGTAGGGGTGAGGGTGAACATCACATAATGCCATTTTGTTAGGACAAAGTGCTCTTATTTTGAGACATGGTATGAACTGAGGTATAAGACCCATGCACAGCTTCAGTGTATTGCCTTATGAATGTATGTACATAGTCTAATACCTCTGTTTTATAGATTAGTATATTCCCCTAAGTAAATACCTCTGTTCATACCTCTATGTATAGCTTTGCTTCCTAGATATTTCTTCTGTTTTCTTTTCTCTCCTCCTGCTCCACATCTCATCCCCCCTTATTCCACCTCCTAGTATTTCCTTTCAGCTAGACCGGTGTTGCTCTAGCACTTACAGGATATCTACAACCTAGTGTTTGTTGGTTTTAATTCCCTGGTTGTTCCTCTGTCCATGGCACTGTTTGCTTACCACAACCTTTTCTCTACTGCCACCTTCTCCCCACAAAGCCCTACAGGGTCTTTTGTTTTCTCCCCATGCTAGCTTCCCATGACTTCCTTCTATAAGTAGGCAAACCAGCTATGTCCTTGTCCAAACAATAAGAAAACAAAGAGTCGAAAAAAAGGAGTGAAAAAAATATATACCCATACGTGCATCTAGGTCTGTGTACTAGCCTTTATGATTCTGGTCCCCTGGCCCTGGGGGAGTTCTGGGCACTGTCCTTTCTAGCTGGAAGTCTGGTTGGAGGCTCTGCAGGGGCTTTGTTGTATGGTTTTGCTCCAAATGCTGATGTGTTATACTCCCTTCTTGGTTTGTCCTATTGAGGGGCATTCAGATCATAGTCTCTCCCTGCTATGTCTCCCTATTATTGTCCTCTGTCTCTAGTTAGGGGACAACCTGTCTTGAGTTCTTGGAGACCCTACATTCCTCTCTGTGCCTTAGCAGCCCCATGCAGGGATATCATCTTTCTGGCTTCATGTGCCAATATGGAGTCTAGACCAACTGTCCCTTTCTCTTTTTCCTTCTTTGTTTGCTTCTGTATGGGCATGGCAAGTCGGCTCTTTCCCCTCCTGAATGTTTAGTGGATTTCCTCCTTGCTTTCTTGACACATGGATTTGCCTGGTAAGTTTTGTGAATGAGTGCTATTCGAAATTTTGTCCTTTCTATTTTTCATGTTTTATTTTTCTTTTAAACATTTTCATTAGCATGTAATTCACATATCATACTATTCAGTCACACCAAAAAGAGCTGTGCAGTCATCACCACAATCAGCTTTAGAACATTTTCTTCAGTTCTGTACTCATTGCTGTTGGCTCCTCATTTCACCCAACATTCCCTATCATACCCTCAAGTAGTCATCAATCCAGTTACTGTCTCTGTGGATTTGTTGTCTTGAGTTTCATATAGAAAAAGAATTAGAAAAAACAATGATAGCAATGTCAAAAATAAAAATATCAATAGAAAGGAAAGAAAGAAAATTTAAAAACTGGAAAATATATAGATTATTAGAGAAAGCAAATGATAAGGTGCTAAATGTTAATCGATCTGCATCTGCAAAAATCCAGCTTTCAGTGTGCTCTGCATCAGAGCAAATCTACTCACATTCCTGTCTATGGTCAATGGTGATTACCCAGGGACTTAGTACATGTGTATTTTGCCTTCACCTTTTTTATTTTTGAACTTAAATAGCTTTAAAATGAGTTGAAAAAGATAAAATAATAGGATATTATGTCTGCTATAATAGACTTTCTGGTACTCTCTGTCTGATAACATATGTATTCACTGTGATCAGGAGATTCTACAGAGGTCTGGATAACAAAAATTAATAGAAAAATTGAAGTAATCATCAAATAATTTTAAATATTACATATTATTTCTCAGCATCAAGTAAAGCCAATTTTGAAAGTGAGGTTAGTCATTCTGTTTTTGTTAGTTTACATGGTGTTCTGACCATAGTGACCCTATGCATAACCGAAAATTTATTTTGTAGTCCTAGGCCATCTTCACAATTGCTCCTGTGCCCGAATACATTCTTATAACCACAGTATTTATTTATCCTTGATGCACCTCCTCTTCTTCACTGCCCCTTACCCTATTAAATACAGTGTCCTTCTCCAGAGACCAGAGTGTGTAAGACTATGTCTTACAGACTATGTCTTGCCATCTTTGCCTCTAAGAAGCATTTTGCCCTTAATTCTTCCAAGACAAATTTATTTATAATTTTAGCAGGCATTGATAGTATAAATATTCTTCTCCAGAACCACAATTCAATTGCACAGATTTTCCTTTGGTTTTCCTTATTCAAGGTCTAACTTTCAAGTGCACATAAGACAATAGAAAATATCTTGGCTTGGTTCAGATACACCTTAGTAACATGCTTGCTTTTCAATATTCTAAAGTGATCTTATGCAGCAGATTTACCTAATGAAGTGGTCTTTTGGTTTCTTGACTGCACTTCTATGAGTATTGATTATGGATCCAAGGAAGACAATTCTAAACAATTTCAACTCTTTCTGTGTTTATCAAGATATTATCTATTGGTCAGGATGTGAGGATTTAGGTTTTCCATACATGGCGCTGCAATCCATGCTGAAGACTGCAATCCTTGATCTTCATCAGAAAGTGCTTTGCTCTTTCAGCAAGCAAGGTGGCATAATTTGGAAATTGCAGGTTGTTAAGAAGCATATCTCCAATTCTGATGCCATGTTCTTCATAGAATTCTGCTTTTCTGATGTTACTCAGTACAAAGGTGGAACAAGTAAGGTGAAAGGATACAACTCTGATGGATCTACTTCCTGATTTTAAATGAGGCAGTATGCCCTGGTTCTGTTCTCACAACTCTATCTTGATTTATATACAAGTTCCTGGTGGGCACAGTGAAGTGCTCAGGAATTCTTATTCTTCTCAAGGCTAACCACAGTATATTATTGTCCATAAAATAAAGAGTTTTTTGCATAGTCAGTGAAATATAAGTGAACATCATTCTAGTATCGTCTGCTCTGAGTCAAGATCCATCTGGCATCCCTAATGGTATCCCTTCTTCCATGTCCTTTTCAGAATTCAATCTAAACGTCTGGAAGCTGCTTGTCTACTTCAATTGTTATTGGTTGACCTCAAGCAAAATTTTACTTGTGTGCAATATCAATGATATTCTATAGTTTGGAGCATTCTGTTAGGTCACCTGTCTTTGAAATAGGCACATCTACGGAACTTTTCAAATGGGTTGACTAAGAAGCTGTTTTCCATATTTCCTGGCGCAGACAATTGGTGCTTCCAGAGCTTCTTCAGTTTGCTGAAACATTTCATTGGCAATTCCATTAATTTCTGGAACCTTGTTTTTGACTAATACATTCAATTCAGTTTGAACTTCTTCCTTCAGCATCATTGGTTCCTATTCATATGATCTCTTCTGAAATGATAGAAAACTAACTAGTTCTCTTGGTACAGACATTCCTTCTGGGTATTCTTTCCATACTCCTTTGATATTTGCTGTATCGTTCAATATGTTTGCCCATAGACCATTTCAAATTTGAAACTTGAGGCTTGAATTTTTTCTTCAGTTCATTCAGCTTAAGGTATGCTGATTGTGAATCAGGGAACCAATAGAGAAATCTTCAGGGCCCACCCTAATCCTAATTACATGCATACTCCCTTTCCCCCAGAAGAATTAACTTCAAAGGCTAGCACTGAAGCCACAGTCAGGGAGAGAAGTGCATCTGATCAGAGAACAAAGGAATGAACTGAGGGGGAAGGAGACTGCATCTGGTTCATGGGCTTACTGAAATCATCAGTGGACTACCCACCTCGAATTCAATGATGCATCCACCAGTCTTCTGTTCCTTGGTTCTTCAGTCCCTGCAGCTACACAAGACAGAAGATATCTCCAACTTGCCATCTGGTCTAAGGATTACAAGTGAAATGTCCTGACTCACCTCTATACCTATGGGAGCCGTATCTTCATATAAACCTATTTCTATAAACATATAAGTTCCTAGAGAATCCAGCCTAGCACAGGTGCCATCAAGTTGATTCTGACTAATAGCAGAACCTTTGTACAACATGAAAACCTTCACAGACCGGTGTCATTCACACAGATAGTGTTTCGTTGGAGCTCATTGTGAGCACTGTGATTTCTTTATCTCTCTGAGGATATTCCTCTTTCTACTATTTCCAGGGATCACCTTTTCCTTCCAGGAACATTCTAACTGTACTTGTTTCAAGGCACTTTTGCTTGCTCTCCTGGCAGTCCTTTCAGTGTTGTTCACCAACAGCCTAATCCAAATGCATAAGTTCTTCTGTGGGCTTCCATACTCACTATCAGGCTTTCCCTTGCACATGCAATGATTGAAAATACCCAATGGTATTGGGCCAGGTTTGCCTTAGTTCTCAAACTGACGTCTGTGCTTTATGTATTGAAATACTTACAGTAGTTCTTTCTCATGCAATGTGTTGCACAATTTCTTAACTGATCCTTTTGTGTGCAATGATTATGCATCCAAGATAAATGAAATATTTGAAAACCTCAGTCATTTCTCCATTAGTCAGGATCCTGCTTTTTTGGTTCAGTTGTGAAGATTTTTGTTTTCACTACACTGAGTTTTAATCCTCTCTGAAGTCTACAGTTTACTATCTTCATCAACAACTGTCTCAAGTAATCTCTCCTTTCAGAAAGGATGGTTTTGTCAAGGCTGATCACAAACACTACTAGAATCATAGTGACATGTTCTATTTCATACAGTGCAACTTCTCAGATTATTCCCTCAGCATTCTGAATGAGCATGTGTGGTAAAAGGATCCACTCTGATGCACATTCTTCCTGATTGTTACTATACAATATCCTTTTATTTTGTTTCAAGACCTTTCTTTTGGTCAATGAATGGGTTCTATATGAACAAACAAAATGTTCTGACATTCTCTTCTATTCCAATATTATTAATGGCTCATTATTATATACACCATTGAATACCCTATGTGTTGTCAGCAAAACAAAAGTCCATTTCTGGAAATCGACTCTTCCATCCAAGATCCATCTGAAATCAACAATGTTACCTCTCATTCCATATTCTCTTTTGGAAACAACTTGAATTTTTAAGAGTTCTTGATTAATGTCCAGTTTAAATTGTCGAGTGATCTTCAAAAAATTTTTTCTTGCATGTTTTACTAATGATATTCTTTGATAATTTCCACATTTGGTTGAGACTTCTTTGTTTGGAATGAGCACAAATAAAAATCACTTCTTGTCAGTTGGACAGTACATATCTTCCAAATGTATTAACATATTTGATTGAGGTCTTCTGATGTTTGTTAAACAGTTCAATTGGTATTCTGTCAGCCCCTGAACTTGTTTTGCTGTCAGTGCCTTTGATGCAATTTGTAACTCTTCTTTTAAAACCAGCATTCTTGATTATATTATATTTCTTCAAATGATTGACTATAGACCAATTATTTTGTGGTGCAATGACTCTTTGCTCCATCCTTTTTGAAGACATTCTGTGTCATTTCAAATTTTGCCCACAGAATCTTTCAATATTGCAATTTGAGCATTGAGTTTCTTGCAATTATTTTACTTTAGGATATGACATTTTTGACCTCTTTGGTTTTCTAACTCTACATCTTTTCACAGAAAACCATGATGCTATAATTTGTCTTCTTGGACTGCCTTTTGAAGTAGTCTGCTCTTCTCTTTTACTTTATCATTTTTCCTATCCACTTTATCTACTTGATGCTTAAAAGCTAGTTTCAGAGTGTCTAACAAAATAGTGATATCTATTTTGTTTTCTTTTTATTCCTACATCTCAATAAATTTTTGCTTTATCTATATATTATGTTTTTTATGTAAACCAAGAATTACTTTGGTCCTCAGTAATGACCAATATTCGATGAGACTATATCTAAATTTAAGTAGAAAAACCCAAGATCATATTTAGATATTATAGACTTGCTTTAATTTTCTTATTTCGACCTAACTGAAAAATGATCAATTGTTTTCCTGTGACAGAGTAAGACATTAGCCTTGCTTTGGCTTATGATAATGATCTATTACATCATCACACAGATATACTCAGTTTGATTCCAAAATATCCTCTCTGGTGAAGTCCACATGGATAATCAAGTGAAGGAATGTAGTTATCTTTCATTTCACCCCCAATCCACATTTTATGATCTGACATAGAAACTATATGTAGAAAAATACTATTTTTTTTAAAAGTATTCACATCTACTTTAAAATAAATAAAGTGTGTGCCAAAGGTTGGGATTTGGTCTCTAACTGTACTTAGGAGGGTTCCTGTCTGTCAAAGTGATAGCAGATTGTGTCTCTCCTGTGTTACACTGGATAAAGAGACACTTGTAACACACAGAAGCAACAGCAATGAAAAACTCGAGAGGGGTTATTTGTTTGTTTGTTTTTGCAGCTGTGTGCTTTCTGCCACCACGAATAAAAACTCAGCATATAAACACTCTGTTTACTTATGTGCAAGTGCGTGTGTTTTATGTATGCAATCCATCATTATTTTAATAACCCGGGAATATGCACTTATTTGATGGTTCTACTTCATTGTACCACAGAGCAACAAAAACCGAAATCATATGATACTAAATATTTTTAAAACTTTAAAAAATCTGATATATTGCATTTTTCTCGACAAGCAAGAGCAGCCTGACATCTGCCACGGAGCATTTTAGTATCAGATAAAATGTAACAATTATAATAAAGAGAGAGGAATAAAGAACTATATCAAAGGAAATGAAAGTAGTGAAGTATTAAAATAAGGAAACCACTCAGGTTAAAATAAATAAGCATATAATTTCAGATGCCTTACCTCAGGGGTAGCAGACATGGAAATACATATATACTTTTAAATATCATCATACCAGCTCAGAATACATCAATCACTACTCAGGATCTTAAGGAAATGACATAATACATGTGAAGGCTAAGATAATTCAATTACTGGTTATATACAGGTATGATTTAATCACAAATCTGTCACAGCAGATGTATGATGGAAATGAGAGAAAATTAATCATATGGTGTACTAATTTCCTGGAGCTGTCATAGCAAAACACCAAAAAACTACCAGCTTAAAAAAAAGTACACAATGGATTACAACAACAACAACAACAACAACCCAAGAACACCCTTCCGACCCCCCCCCAAAATAACATATCTTTTTTCTTTCTTTCTTTCTTTTTTTTTTTTTAACAAAATAACTCCATTGCCTTCAAAATACTCTCCATTACACTTAATATATTTGTCAAATCTGTGATTTTATTCTTGGAAACATTTTTCAAATTCATCTGTTTGGATGGAAGACAACACCTGCCTTGTTTTTTTTCTTCACCTCCTCTGTGTTATCACATCATCGTCCTTTCATGTCTCTCTTCAGTCACAGAAACAAAAAGAAGTAACACAGAGCAAGGTCAGTTGAGTAAGGTATGTGAGGCAAGAGTGGCATGTTGTTGTTGTCGTTTGGTTTTGTTTGGGGGGTGGGGGGGTTGCCAAAAACTGGCCCACTGTGATGGCTTTATGAGCAGATTCATTGTGATAGTGGCAAAACCATTCCCATCTGTCACAAATCAGACCTTTTGTGCCACACACTTTTGCACAATCTTATCAGCATCTCTAAATAGAAAACGTGTATAACACTCCGATCTGGTGAAACAAACTGCAAATGCACTGTCCCCCTCACATCAAGGTGATGATGGTATATTTTTCTGACCTACTTGGTGTTTGCTTTGGGGGTTGTAAAAATAGCACCATGTCTTTTCAGCACTAATGACGTTGGGGGAGAGTCTGAGTTGCTTTGGAGCTCTTCTTTCAAAGCCCAGCATCTTTTCACTGAACACTTTTTCCTGCTCAATCAGAACCCAAGGCACAAACTTCACAACAACCGTACCCCTTCCCAAACCTCCATTAAAACTCATTGAACAGAGCTACAAAACAGTTCATGTAATGTCCCCATCTCTTCAATGGTCTGATGTCAGTATTTGATCACAGGTGTACACTTTTTTTTCCATTTAGGAAGTTGATGGATGTCCAGAACAAAGTTTGTCAACAATCGACATTGCACCTTTTTTGAAATGAGAAAAGCACTCCTATACTTGAGTCTTTCCCATAGCACTGCATTTGTAACTGTGTCCCACATCATAGCACTTACTGAAGCATTATTTCCCTGAGCAGGAAACAAAATTTCACAGCTCCAAGATGTTGCATTTAATGGACCATCACAAAAACACAAGGTCAAAAAAAGTGTTTTTATGAAAAAATTCATTATGATAAGAGAGAACCTTCCCTGGCAACGCCACTGGGTGCGCTAACTCACAGGAATTTGCTTGATGTTTGCCTGGTGGGAAAATGTGTAAGAAATCTCTACCTAACAGAGCTTTCTTCAGCTTTTGAGGGGTATCCCCTCATATTGTCATGAAGTTCTTCAGGCGAGTCGTTTAATTTCTTGGGATCTGCTAAGCCCTAGTGAAGCACAGTCAGTAATTCAAAACTACCAGTCTCTCTTCAGGAGAAATGAAGATTTCTGCTCCCATAAAGAAATACAGCCTCAGGATCTCACAGGGCAGTTCAATTCTATTCTATTGAGTTGGTATAATTAAGAAATGCCTCCGTGACAATGAGTTTGTTTTTAATGTTTGGAGTATTTGCTGATTTCTGACCTCTATGTAAATTCCTTTCCTTATCATTTCAAGCAACTTATGTAGGGCCACTTTTTCTTGAAGTTCCTCAGTATGGCAATCACCCCTCTTGATATTACATGCCTTTCTCATGTTCTTCTCTTTTTAAAGGAATAGCACCCAGATTGAATGAGTATCTACCATGC
Organism: Nesogale talazaci; assembly: GCA_004026705.1. NCBI lineage: Eukaryota > Metazoa > Chordata > Mammalia > Afrosoricida > Tenrecidae > Nesogale > Nesogale talazaci. The sequence goes on from PVJH01000080.1 coordinate 117,173, forward strand.
TCCAAGATGAGCACCCAAATCCAAAGCTTAGCCTCCTGCTCCTGAATTGATAACTAACTTATAACAATGTAGAAATGAACAGGATACAGTAGAGTGTTCAATCTAGGAGAGACTAGGAAGAAATTTTTGAGGATCATCCTCTCCAAATCAGCCATGACAGCTCTATGGCTCACAGCATTCCTGTTTGCACCCACTCATGGTACTGGTGCAGAATTGGGATCATTTCATTCTACTGTGCTTGAGAAATCTGTGAACTGAGGTGCACTCAATAACAGCTAAAAAATTAATATAATCTCTCTTTTAAAAATAGCTTCATAAGCTTTGTGATAACTTGAGACTTATTAGCAGTATGAAAAATCAACTTATAGTTATTTGAGAAAACCGACAAAGAGAGAGAACATCAAAGGGGTAGTTCAAGATGGTACCATCAATATGACTAACTGCACTCAAAAATAAACATGTGGACCACATATTCTCATTAAACATTTAATAATCCAATCAAACTGAGAAAACTTAAGGAATTAGTTCATCATACCAAATGTGAGGAGTAGTTATATTTTGTAGGAGGTTCAGAAAGAAATTTTCTGTTTGGACTTTCATTGTGTCTTCAAAAATATCTTTAGAGGTGACACAATTGATTGTATACAACTCTTCCTTCATCAAGCAAAATGTGAATTAATCATCTACACTATGCTAGACACAGTGCTGGGGGTTGGTACAATAGAGAGCAACATCAACAAAAGTCCTTTTTTTTAGAAATTGCAATCGGTCCAATGAGCATCACAGAGATATCATTATAAAGCAGTGTTGTACATAAGAAATATAGCTGATCTTCTATATGAGTGGTTCATAGATCAGCCTTAAGGAATCATAGGAAGCCTCTCAAAGGAAATGTTATCTGAGCTGGAAGCTATAAGAATCTCTAGGAAAAGGAGCCTGAGATATGTGGCTGTCCCATGGAATATCCAGGAGTCAGAGAGAAGCTCCATTATAAAGGAAATTGGAACCAGATGATTGCTAGTCCCTCTCAGTTCCAAGTTATAATCATGCAAATAAAATTGCCCTTGGTAAAGGAGATAATAACCTAGTAATTAAAGCAGATTGTGATGAAAAGTTTTCTCCCTTATCAAGGCACCTGCTCATTGTAAATTTATCACTATCACAGATGTTATTGAAGTAAAGAACAACTGAGTTTGAGGACTATCAAAATTAGAAAATCACAGGTAGGGAAAATGCATATGCAATATTTTTTAGAACAAACATGGGATATAAGTTATGACCAAGATTGTATCCAGGTTCCATGCTATAGTCAAATGAATGCATTCCCCATTTATTTTTATGTCCTATCATAAACCAATGTTGAAGAAAAACAGAGATCATATTTTTCTAAGCATTGCTTAGTCTGTTTATCACCAGGTTTTTGTACCACAAATAAATATTAAATGTCCTGTGTTTTATATAAAGCAATACGGTTATTTTTTGGTGTCTGTTATTTTATTAATGGAAATATTTAAATCCCAAATAGAACAGTTCTAGAAAGGGAGATTGAAAAGTTCATGTGGAAAAGTGGAAGAGATAAATCTCAATAGCCTTTTAAAAACCATTCTATTGAAATACAATTTTCATAATAAAAACATCCATCAGGTTTCTCCTGTGTTTTAGACCTTAAGTGGCCCAAAGAACTCATGCTTGACTACTAAGTTAAAGTATGTTGAGAAAGAAAGTCCTCATTTTCGGCTTCTGAAAATATTATAGTCACAAAAACCCTCTAGACCATTTCTAATAAGTAACTCATCAGCTCCATGAGCTAGACATCACTTGACAGCAAAGAGTCAGAGTCTGCTACTATGTGCTCACATCCCATGAGTGGTCAGCTTGATGTAGCCTTTCACCCAAGCACATCTAGCCTTTGGGTGTGGCTTCGTCTCCTAAGGAAATATATCTGAGCCTCTAGGATAACACTGAAAATCATTTTCTCTACTACACATGTGTACATATGTGTCTATTTACTCACTTTACTGAGGTCATATGGAACTTTATGTTCAGGGAAAACTATAAATATAATTTCTTTCTATTTCTCTCTGTATATGGGTATATATTCATACATACAACTATAGACATAGACTTTCAGAATATGAAGATATGAAGAGTATGTTGCATTTATAATATCACTGTATCTTTCAAGTAAAAGTGGATATCTTCTATGATGTACAGTGTGGGGACTGGGGCAGTGTAGAAGCAAAATCTAACTCCTTGAAAATAGATTCTCTCTTGCTTTAGGGAAGTTGTCCGCAGACTTACCATGGATTGTTTTGTGTTTTTCCAAAATGTGTTGTCAATAGTAGGTTGCACACATGTGCTTACAAATGCACCTGAACTGGATTTTCCTTGCTGTGTTCATGAGGAGCCATGGTTGCATACTGGTTGGGTTGCGAACCTTCAGGGTCTGCATTTGCACATGACCAGCCTCTCTGAGGGGGAGAGATGAGGCTTTCTCCTCTTTTAAGGTATTGCAGTCTTGTGAAACCACCAGGGCCAGTTATAGGATTGCTATGAAATGGACTTGACTCAGTGGCCAATAAGTGAGTATTAGCATAGTGTGTGGGGAAACCCAACCTCTATTGAGGTGAGAAAAGAGTAGGTCAGGCATGGAGAGGAAAGGAGAGATGGGAGAAGGTAGATGCCAAATCACATGAAAATCACCAAGAAACCAAGGAACAGAAATTGAAAAGGCAAGGTCCTTCTCCAAAAGTCGATAGAGAGAGAAAAACTTCTACTAGAGCAGCTATCCTGAAGTGGGATTTTGACCCTACTGACACATTCTTACTCCATCTGTATACTGAACACATTCTGAGAAGGTGGACTATATAAAAAAGAATACTTCACCAGAGATACGCAGATGACACAATCTTGCTTGGTGAAAGTGAGGACGACTAGACACATGCACTGATTAAAATTAAGGATTTTGGCTTTCAATATGAATTACAACTAAAATGTTATATTGTGTGTATTGAAAACAAAAATCCTTTCTCCTGGTACATGACACTATAGAGAGAAAAGATTAAAGTTGCCAAGGCTTCTCTTCTTACTGGGACCTACCATTAGTGCGCATGGAAGCAGCAACAGAACAATCAAATGATGCATTGCACAGATCTCTTGAAAATTCTGAAGTGTGAGGATGGCACCTGAACGACTGAGGTATACCTAATCCAAGCCATGATATTTTCAATTGCCTCATGTGATTATAAAAAATGAATGAAGAAGACTGAAAAAGTCAATGAATTTGAATATAGGGCTGGAGCAGACTATTGGAAGTATCCTGACATGCCAAAAGAATAGACAAATCTGTTTTAAAAGAAGTACAGCAAGAATTCTCCTTAGAAACAAGGCTGGAGAGACTGCTTATCACTTAATGTGCACGTGTTATTAACAGAGGGCAAACTAAACTCACTGGGCTTGACTTAGCCCTACGAGAGCAAGAACAACTGTCTCTAAGTCTCGGAGACTGTACAGATTTAGAGAAGTAGAATGACTCACCTTCTTCCTAAAAGTGGCTGGTGTTTACAAAATGTTGACCTTATCGTGAGCAAACCAATGCATAACACATTATACCACCAGGGCTCCTGAGGAGATGTCAGTGCTTAGAAAAGGACATCTTGCTTAGAAAAGTAAAAAGGCAGAGAAAGTAAGGAAGCCCCTAAACAACACGAATTGACACAATAGCTGCAACAATGGGCACAGACACAACAGTTATTATGACAGAAGATCCAGTGTTTTGTACATAACTCAAGAACTCCAAACTCATCGCCATCATGTGGAATGTTGAGTCTTTCTAACCCTACTTGGCAGTGGTTCTCAACTTTCCTAATATTGTGACACTTTAATACATTTCCTCATGGTGCCATGACCTCCAACCATAAACATGTTTTTGTTGCTACTTCATACATGTAATTTTGCTACTGTTATTCATCAGGTGACAGCTGTGAAAGGGTCTTTAGACATTTCCACCGCCCCCCCCCCCCATAGAGGTTGCAACCAACAGGTTGAGAACTGCTGTTATAGGGCAAGATAGAACTGCCCCTGTTTGTTGCAAAGATTGCAACTCTTTATCAGACTCAAAAGCTTTATATTTCTCCTATGGAGCGGCTAGTGGTTTTGAACTTCTGACCTAGAGATTAGAAGTTGGAACTGTAGCACCTAACCACAACCTACAACTTGGTTGTTGGTTAAAACCACCCATTTGTAGTATGTACATTTTTATTATAGCAGTTTAAGGGATCATATTTAACACTCCATAATGACTGCATTTCAGATAAACAGACATTTCCCACATGCCCTTGGGCTCTGGATAAATGCCCCCTTCCCTGTCTCACAGAAAACCAGGTGGTAGTGTAATCACAGACAATGTACATGCTTATTCCTGCTTCTCATCTTTTTCAGGAATATACAACATGCATTAGTCAGAGTTCTCTAGAGAAACAAAATCAGGATATATATATATATATATATATATATATATATATATATCACAGCAGAAAATAAAGCTAATTAGTCCACACAGCAGTACAGAGAGCTCAGTTCAACTCATTTCTTTGAAAGGGTTAATATACTGGAAGCCCTTCAAATCACGAGAGCTGCTGGGTCCAAGGTGAAAGAAGCAAAGAGCCGAGTCTTCTTTAATGCAGGACAGGAAGTCCTCCCACAAACAGCAGGGCAGTGCACCCACAGTCAACAGCTCTAGAACTTAATGAAGCAGGCCTGGATGGTATATCAAGGTCAAGCATCAAGACGGCAGAATCTGGCAGCCTCAATCTGAAGCCATGCATACCATCAGCCTGGCGAAACCTCAAACGCTAGGATTCATGGGTTAGCTCTTCCACAGGAAGTGCAGCTCGCAAGTTGAGGCAAAGAACTAGCTAAAGCATGAGCACACTGGCCTGATAACCAGAGATGAAGAGAAAGAGGAATGGGACTTGCTGAGCCATTGATCATTTTGCCCTCCAGTTAAACTGTGACCTTATTAATCCCACATGTTTCTCTTGAGCAGGTTGGCACAATAAACCTACCTATCACACAACCGAACAAAGAGTTTGGGGTACCTAACATCAACGTGTTAATATGTGTCAGATTGGGCTTAAATTATAGCAGCGGACACTGACATTCATAATGGTGACTTTAAAGATTAGTTTCTATTTTACAAACCTTTTGAAATGACCGTTACTGCATGTGATGTATTCGGCACAGTTGATTCATTTCTGAAAGAGCATAAGATCTCTCCAGGAAAGGTTCATGGTGTTTGCATAGAGGGTTCTCCAGCTGTGCTAGGATGTCAACCTGGATTTCAGTGGTACTGAAACAGTCACCAGAAGGGATCAGAATTGCTGTAAGATTCATCAGCAAATATTAGCCACAAAGACACTGCCACAGAGTTATCAGAAGGAATGAAAAGCTTCATAATTTCCATCAATTTTATAAAAGCGAGGACTTTCAGAAGTGGGCTGTTTTCTCAACTGTGCAATGAGTTGGATGGACCTAATAATGCTCTACTATTTCACACTGCAGCGATATGGCTTTCTAGAGGCACAACTGTAAATGTAGTTTTGAGTTTCATGATGGACTCAGAACATTTTTTAATCAGAAAGCAAGGCCACAGTTCAAAGCAATTTTCAGCGACAAAAGTGACCTAAAGAAGACAGCTTACTTGCTTGCCATCTTTGCCACTTTGAATGAGAAAAAAAAAATGTATCGCTGAAAGGATCAAGTGAAACATGCCTCAAGTTGAAAAGATCTGATGATTCCAAATGAAGCTTCAGCTTTGGCAAATTAAAAAACAAAGGATGAAAATAAAATTTACATGCTGCCCACTTTCTCTGCTTTCTTTGAGGAGGATAACATTGAATCAGGCAAAGGACTACGATAAAAAAATTTGCGCGAAAGAACACTTGCACACACTCGCAGATGAAATTTCATCACACTTTCCAAATCTACCTGACAGCCCATTTGCACTGGCCGAAGCCCATTCACAGTCAAAGTCCAAGATGTTCCTGAGACAGCAAAAAAGGAATTCATTGAACTTATTAACAGTGATGCGGCAATTTCTCTACAATGCCAGTTACAAAATTCTGGACCAAATGTTTGCAGTCATATCCTCTTCTGTCTGAGATTGGATTGTGCCTTCCCCTTCCATTTCCAACAACCTTTCTTTGTAAAGCAGGGGTTTTCACCTTGTTGGTTATCAAGTCTAAATACGGAAGTAGACTTGTTGTGGAAGACAATCTTTGTTGTGCTCTTGCAAAGACTGATCTGAGAATTTCTGATCTGGTGAGAATGCAATCTTCGTACTGAGGTTTTTTTTTTTAACACATACTGTAGCTAAATGTAGCAATGCTATTTAATTTTGTCATTTTAAGACTGTTACCCATAGTACACTATGCTTCCTTTATGTGCCATTAGAAGTAAATATTTATAGATATAGAATTATAATTTTTGATTAATCACTAAGCTTTCATTTTGTTCAATTTGTAACAATAAAATACATCTTGCTTATCAGATATTTACATTATGATTCTTAACAGTAGCAAAATTACAGTTATGAAAAAGCAATGAAAGTAATTTTATGGTTGAGGGTCACCATGACCTGAGGAACTGTATGCAAGGGTTGAGCGGCATTAGGAAGGTTGAGAACACCTATTCTCAAGGGGCCAGCTGTAACGCTAAGGTGCTCAGCCACAGCCTACATCTCTTACCTCCTCTCTACCTCACCTTCATAAGACATCTCCCTCCCTCTTTTCACCTTTTTGCTGGGTCCACAGGCAATTAGAGGCAAGTTCAGGTTCCTTTTAGAAATGATCATTTATATCTGTACCAAAAGTTTATTAACACAGGATCCTCTCTCTCTCTCTCTCTCTCTCTCTCTCTCTCTCTCTCTCTCTCTCCTTTCTTCGCCCTCTCTCTCTCTCTCTCCTTTCTTCGCCTTCTTGTGTGGCCTCACATTCATCTCTCTGTCTTTTCTACTCTCCAGCTCTCCCTTTCTTATTTTTAGCTATTCTCTTTTTACTCTGTCTTCCAATCTCCCCTTACCCTGCCCCTTTTTCATTCCATTCCAATGGCAGGGCAGATCGTTGACTCTAATAAAGGCTGTCAATTAAAACCCACCACCTGTGTCTGCTTTCCTTACATTCCTGTTCTGACAACTTCCATAGATGTGGAGGGAGATTCTCCTTCCCTGTGGGATAGATAGAGGAGGCCACACACGGCACCATGAACTTTACTCAGATAGATAGACAGAAGTACGTGCATTTGAATCTTACTAGGGCCAGCGAGAGAGAAAAACCTAAAATTACTTTGAGAGTGTCATAATCTCTCAAATCCCTACTAGCCATGATTACAGAATTCTGTGATTCTTCCAAATGAAAACTGTTCAATGGGTTTTCAAGTATTTATATACTCAACACTGCTTAGTCCCTCACACAGGATGACTAGTCTTCATTTGTCTCCATTTAGCCAGGGACTGTGATAGAAAAAGACAGGCAGGCAGAGCTCTGCCTATTACAAACCAGGTCCCTAGGGAGTACAAGAAGGACCCAAGGCAGACCTTATCCTATTTTAAAATGCCCCTAGTTTTCAACAGATGGCTTCAAAACTGTTGCTTCTTTTTCAGAATTGGTATGGAATATGGACTGGTATGCATCTTAAATTATCTTCCTTCCAAAGAGAAGAATTTACTGAGGATCTTTGTGGTTGTTGTTGCTGTTGTTGTTGTTACACTTCCCAAATACGATGTTGTCTTTTTCTCTGTTCACTTTAGACTGAGAGAGTTGTAGGTGGTCATGGATTTCTTACACTTGTCTTCACAGACCGCCGACTCAATGACCCTTCCTCTAGAAGTTATTCAGATCACAAGATCCCAGATGATAAATCTGGATGCATGATTGGGTCAGGCTTCAGTCATCTCCTGGAGGAGGGCTGCCCGAGGTGCTGGTGTATCCAATTGGTTCACAGATCATTGTTCTGTATCCATCCTTGGGTCGATTCCCTCTCTCACTGCCATCCCGACAACTCCAACTCATAGTGAGCCTACAAGTACATTTTCTACCTCGACTTGCTTGGAATGGCCCACACAACTTGCTTTGGCCAATGGCATTCAAGTACATATAATCCCCCCTCCCCCCAATGTGTGCGGAAGTGTACGATGCACTTTTGTGATTCAACTCTGCCTCCTTTATTCCTGCGGAATAGCATGTCCTTAAGATTTTCATGTCCCAGAGGAGGACAGTTCTTTTGGTCTTGCTCCAAGGAAGATAAGTCATTAGACATGATCATGCCACCAAAAATGCTAAGGCTCATCTGCAGTCTCTACCAAAGAACTTAGGGTATTTTTTTAAATAACTCAGATTTGGGAAGTTACTTCAAAAAATGATTAAAACAGCAGATCGTGCAAATAATCATCCCAGTACAAACAAAACATGGACTGTGTTACTAATGTGGAGAGAAATTCCTTTTCAAACTATAAAAAGGTAAGTAAGAGTGACCAGAGGCTTATAAAACTTGACAATGTGTCTGTGATTTTACAGTATGAGCAGAAAGAAAAAAAAAATTTTTAAAGAAAGAGAGTTGTGTGTGTGTTCTTTTGTCTTTAGGGACTTCTTTTGTTGTTTTTGTTTAGTTTTGTTTTGGAAACGAGAAGAAGAATGTGCTTTAAAATGTTCTACCCTGTGGGTAAATGGGGAATGAATAGCCTCCCTGTGTGAGATTACCATAGATAACGCAAGATTCTTGGTGAGAGCCCATTATCTGTGTACTCTTTATGGGCCCCTATTTATATCAGCCTCTGGGTTTAAAAATCCAGAGGTGCTGCCTTTCAAAGAGCAGATTTCTGCTCCTGCAATTGGAGAGTTTATTGCTCCTGTTAAAATTGTACCCTCTGACACTTTCATGTGAATACAGAGAGTATCATTTTTGATTGAATATTTCCATTTTCTGTGCCTACTCCTAACCTGGCTTCAGTTAAAACCTTGCATCCATGCAGCCGTCTTTCAATTCTCAACCCATAATTGCCAAAGCAAGAAGAATTCTTTCCCTCTGGGATGTATTACCATCAATAATGTGAAAACAACATGCCCAGCTCAAAAGAATGGGTGAGTTGTTTCTCTCCTATGAAGACATCCAACTGATTTCAAAGTATCGTGCCTCCAGATTAATAGAAATCTGTGGGAAAGTTATTTGAACTTTTGTTGTTGTTGCTGTTGTTAATTTGAACTTCTATTCTCTATAAAAATCTGTAGAGAGCTAAGCCAAAGTGTAAAAAAAAAAAAATGAAAGCCAACTATTTTATCTCGAGTTCTTTCTTTTGAAATTTTCAGGACAACTTTTGGGGTCAACTGTCTTCTGGCATTTGGAAGGTATTACAAGCTGAAAGAACTGCTCTATCCTATGAAGACATGTTAGCCATCATTAAATATTATATGGGAGCAAGTAAACTACACATTTTACATTTAAAAGTTGAACAGTATACAAGGCACTAAGGAATATTCATAGGGTCACACAATTAAGTGTATGGGGATCAAAGTCAATTAAATATAGGTTGGTGGGTCAAATTGAGAAGGTGCAATATCATTGGCTTGGTTGTCCTTGACATAACTGAATCCTGCAAAGCTCTGAGGTGGAGTTGGAAACCTACCATGTCAATAAATACAATGCGCTAAGTATTCAAACCGGATGTGGTCTGCAAGCACAGCTGGTGTTCTTGAAATTGAACTTTTCTGAGCTAATTGACAAACAGAATTAGGCTGTATACACAAAGAATAAACTCATAAAAAAGTAAAGTAGGTCACAGACATTGGCAATGCTGATATAGAGACGTGCTAAGATGATTTTCAAAGAAACTGAAGGATAAATTGTTGGTTATGTTCTGGAGATTGTCATCAGTATAGTAATATGGACTAGGTCAGCTTGCCACAGAACAAAAAGTAAAATAGGTGAGGAAATAAAATTTACAATAGGATGTGATTTAATACAGGTTTCTATGAAATAATAAAACCCAAAAGGTAGGAAATCTTTTTGATAGCCACTTGTATTTCTTTGAGTTTTATTAAGTTACTTTAAGAAGTTATTCTAATGAAGCAAAATCCTTTGCAGTATCTACCTTTTTATATATTAAAGTGTAGAGGTAAATTTAAGTAGGTTCACAGAAAAGTTTAGTTAATATTTAAGTCCTTAAACTAATCATTAGCAATTATTTATAGTGTTTACATTTTAATATTCATAAAGGGAAATCCAAGAAAAATATCGTGAAAATTATGAACTTTCAAATATTTTAGAATAAAGAAGTGTAAACAAATGACAGTGTTAATTTTGGACAATAACAGTATTTCTTTTTATCATATTTTCAATACAAAGCATTCAATACCTTTTTTTGTTGCTGTGCACCTTAAGAGTGCAAGATATGACTTTCTATGCCCTTAACAGTTACAGTCTTGGATGTTCAAAGGGGCGGTTCTACCCTGTCTCATACGGTCGCTAGAAGTCCGCATTGACGCAAAGGCAGTGAGTTTGGTTTGGTGCCTCTAGCATCCATTCCAACTCATCATCACCCTATGTAACAGAGGAGAACAGTCCTATGTGGTTTCAAAGGATTTTATCTTCACAGTAAAAGCTCGAGTGGTGCAGAAGTTAAGCACTCAACTACTAACAGCAAGGTTGGGAGTTTAAACCCACCAGTTGCTCTAAGAGGAAAAGATGGTCCTCTTCCTTAAAGCATACAGCCTTGGAAACCTGTTGATGCAGCAATAATCCATCCTATTGGTTGTTTTGAGTGGACCACCAGGATTCTTACTTTTCCATAGCCTTATCAGCACTGGATATTCCATTTAGAAGAATCAGTCATGTTATTGTCTTTTTTGATAGGATTTTTTTCACTTAGCATACTTTGCTGTGTATGTGTGAGAGAGAGACTGGTAGCATTCTGATCTGTGCACGTATCACATTTTGCTTATTCATCTATTAATTGGTATTTGTGTTTCCATTTCTTTTTGGGGGGGCATCATTGCACTCTGGTGGTCGTGGGAGCTACCCAGCCTTGCTCCCAGAGAACTGCTTTTGGATTTTAACCACCAAACCAATGGGCAGCAGTCTCGCACTCAACCACTATGCCACCGGGGCTCAGCCCTCCATTTCTTAATTCTGATGATTAATACTGACATGTACATCTGTATATAAATTTTCATGTGAACTTTTGATTCAATTTCTCTTGAGCAGATCACTGAGAGTGGAGTTATTGGCTCATGTTTTCAAAGTGGCATAAATGACTTGCACTGCGAACGCAAGATTTGGCTACTGGTGATTCAGCACAAAGGATTGCACTACTAAACTATTATTTGGCTGCTACCACAAGTGTTGACCACATGAACTCACCCAGAAGCGCTGCATAAAAGACCCAACAATCTATTTCTACAAAATTAGAGCCCAGCACTAAGTGGAATGCCAACAAATAGATTTCCATTCAGGGTGAAACTATGTGCTATATATGGTAGAGCAGTGTTATGGGATTTCTTGGCCTTATATTTCATGGAAGCATATGGGTAGACCATTTTCCAGCCTCTGTTACGTGGGTTTGTAATTCCAACCTTTAGATTCACACATGAATGTAACCTCCCTGTCCTAGTCAGGGATCTTCCCTGAGATTTCAATCACTGACACCTGTAGGAAGCACAAGTCTACTCCAACATATGTGTGGTTGCTAAGATCATGCCTAACTTGATGTCAGCAGGTATGGCTTTGAAATAACATCCTATTTTGATTGAGTGTGTGTGCATGTGTTTCTGTAAGACTAGAGAGAATATTTTTCACCCACGCAAAGCAATCAACATGTACTTTTGAAATGAAAAGGAATAAAGAAAACATTAAATCAGCTTGGAAATTCTGAGTTGGAAACATAGGAGGGTGGTTTCTGCCAAACACACATTTTTGTCAGAAGAGAATTCGTACTTGCTGCAGGTTTTCTGAAATCCTCAATGACAAAAGTGATCACATAAGGTTGTAATTTTGTAATTTTTTGGCTGACTGGTCCTGAGTCTATTGGCACCCAACAGTGAGGAAAATTATTTATAAACAGCCACATCATATGCTAGACCAAAGTTCTATATTGCCTCAAACTTTGAAAGCATTGCAAAAAATGTTACTGAGCAAAGATTTCACTTTGTTCATCAATTTTTTCCAGATGCAATTTAAAAAGTAGCCCCCTTTTCAATGAAGGAAGTGTCTGATCTTATTTACTATTGCTTTTGTGTCCTTAGAGATTTCTGAGGTATTGCAAAAACCAAAATGGCCTAAAGATTATTTTCCATATTCCTGAACTTAAAGGCATGTCAAAGCCAATCTAAAAACCTATGAATTGTTTTACTTTTTAAAACATTGTTGTCAGGTGTCCTTTAGCTGAATCTATTTTTAAAAAGAGCTGATGTTATCCTTTTAATGAGAAAAAGAAAATGCATTGCCATAAATGCAAGTTTGAATCATGGTGACCTGAGTGTGATAGAGTGGAAATGTGTTCCATAAAGTTTATTGGTTCATTATTCATTACCAATCCTGCTTTTCCAGGTGTTTCTAAATGACACTCAAACTTTCAACTTTAAATAAGCAGCAATTTTTATTACTACTTGCACCAGGGAGTGTGATCACCTCTTACTTTCAAAAAATGTATCAAATAACAACAAATCAAGGCTAAAGTATCCCTTTATTTTTTTACGATTAAAGTTTTCCTTTAAGGCTAATTTCTTTCTCCAAATTTTTTTAGAAGTTATATCTGGCCATTGCAAATTGAATGTGCAGGGATTCAAGGCTAATTTATATTAGAATTCTCTGCAGAAGCAAAAACAGTAATGCTTTATATGCATATTTAGAAAGACATTTATGATAAGAAAATGACTCAGGTTGTAGACATGTGTAAGCTTTGGTAGGTGCAAAGTTCCTGTCAGATGCTAAGTTAGAGTATTCTCCTGAATCACATAGTTTGGGGAGTGGGGGTGGGCTGATGAATTCAAAATGGACAAGAAGACCCTAAGCTGGCGAATCCAAGGTCAACATAGTCACATGGCAGGTCAGGGGACAAGCCACTAGAACCTTCTGGGATTGGCAAGCAATATAGCAGATCTTTGGCTAATGGCCAAAGAACCAGTGGTCGATGAGTCAGGTGCAGGGTCTGGAACTTCAAAAAGCATTGAATCTCTCTACAGTGTCTACTTAGAAATAAATTAGGCCACATCCTGCATAAAATTTTCTTTGAATTCCAACAGGACTATGATTTGAATACAGGGTTTCATGCCACACTAATATTTTTACATCTGATGAAAATTCACAGCAGATTCTACAATGGAAACTATGACATGGTGTTAGGGCAATATATGAGAGGGTGCTAGGTTTAACAGTTGAATCATTGAGAATCTTGTTTCAACAGATGGATACAAAGCCTCGCTATGATATTGTTTTATTCTATATTTTAAGAATCACTCATTAATATTGAGTGCCTTGTTCTGCTCTTCAGCAATAATAAAGCAAAGTTGGATTCATTGTTGGTCCAATGCATTGCGTTAGAGACACAGAACGATGATCTTCCTTTTCATAATATCACAGCACTGATAACTATTAGAATTGAAATTTCAACTCAGGGCATAATGTCAAACAAATATGCATACTACCAAAAGTGGAAGTCCTACTAACTGAATTAATTAATGTAATCAATGAATTTTATGGCCCTTGAGTGCTTGGTTTTATCTAGTTCATAAGATTGCAAAATGGAACACAATATAATTTCTCAGTAGGAAATTGAATTTAAAATGGGATAGTGATAAATAATTATTGATAGGAAAAATAGGGCAATGATACATTGAATAGTTTCTCTAAAACTCTATAGCAAACTGAAATATCATAGCAAGAATTTATCGAATTTAAAATTGGCCAAAGTATATGAACAGTTAGTGTACCAAAGTTATATTCAGGTGGCCAACAAACATATGAAGAAATTGTTCTGATCACTAGCTGTTGAGAAAATCAAATCAAAACAGTGATATGGAGGTTGATAGTCAAATTAAAACACCCAAATAGAAAATAAGGTTGTAAAGAGTGTTGTGAGACTGGAACCTTCATATACTGCAAGGCAATCCTTAAGTTATAATACCAATATTAACCAGCAATTTGTTTTCTTGATCGACACTCTAGTTAAATAAAATTGTAGCACAAATACATATGTACATAGCTATAGTTATCATAACATTATTCATCATACCAAGATGATGAACATAACTTAAATGCCCATGAGTAGAATAATGGCAAGTAACTTTGGTGCACAGAATAGAGTTCTGTATATCTCTAAATAAAAATGATGAAGCTATTAAAACCTCATAATGTGGATGGATTCAGTAGACATTATGGTGAGTGAAGTGATTCAGCCCCAAGATGACAAATGACAAAATGAGACCATTGATTTAAAGAAAAAAATCAAGATAAAAGGCTTTTTGTACTATAATAAACATACTTTGCTGGTTACCAGAGTTGACAATGGAGAGGAGATAAGGAGAACAATAGGCTATAGGATAGACAGAGGTTAGCTAAGGTAAAGAGGACGATTATATTTTGTAAGAGGAGGAATAGAGAAAAAAGGAAATGAGAAGCAATTGTGGGGTTGATTTTTTTTTAATTGTTGAATATAAAAATGATGATCTGAAAGGTAAACCACCACCTAATTCACAAAAGTTTGGGAAAAAAAGACATACAATTTTATAAATTACTGAGGTTTCATGGGGGAAGGAGAAAATGAGCTGATACCAAAGACACAAGTAGAAAGAAAAGGTTTTGGCAATGATGGTGTGATAGGTAGGCTTATTGTGCCAACTTGGCCAGTGGAAACATATGGGATTAAGGTCACAGGTTGATTGAAGGGCAAAAAGACAAATGGCTCGGCAAGTCCTATCTCTCTCTTTCTTGATCCCTGGTGATCAGATCAGCATGTGGCTGCTAGTTCTCTGCCTCAACTTGTGAGCTACACTACCCATGGAACACACAACCAGTGAATCATATTGCTAAAATTTGAGATTCCTTCAAAACATGCTTTGCCATGCTCCTGTTGTATATATTGCTTTGGCTTGGGACTGCTGTGTCCTGTCACCTGGCTGACTTTTGTTATCTGTGCCTATGTCTTGCCTATAGCTGGACTGTCTGCATTGCACAATGAGTTGAACTGAGCCCTCTGTAGTGCTGTGTGGACTAATTAGTTGTTAGGTTCCTTTGTTCTGTATATATCTATCATTCTGCATATATATATATATAGAATCTTAAATATCCTGGCTCTCATTTTCTAGAGAACTCTCTATAACACAGATAGCAACATATGTACAAAGTGCTTGACACAATGGATGGATAAATGGATTGTGATGAGTTGCAAGAGCCACTAATAAAATGACATTTCTTAAGAAACAATTCTTGAATATGTATAATACAGAAGGTAGGTGCTAATTTTCAGACCCAGCTTAATATGTATAATACGGAAGGTAGGTGCTAATTTTCAGCCCGTATAATATATACGGAGCTACTATTATTTTTGGGAAATAAGGCAGTAGGAGTTTTCTTTATATGACATCATATGTGATGAGGATTGTGAGCAGAATTTTGCCAGATTATAGGAGAAAAGACAGAAAACAGTGAAGTGAATAAAGAGCAATGGTAGGAAATATAGACGAAAGAAATGACACATTATTCAGTAGCACACTGCAATGAAATCACTGAAAATGGCCATCTGTATCAGATCAAAAGAGAGTCTTCTCTGTTGTTCTGATGATTTTTCTCCTTTTCCTGAAGACTAATGGATTCCCTTGTGCCAAGGGCATGGGTGGACACATGTAGCCAAAGGTCATGTTTCTGCAGTGGTAATATTTTTATTTATAACAGCTTGGAAAAAGGAGAAGTTTTCTTCTTACATTTTTGTTTAGATTCCCGATTTATTTCAAATTTCCAAAACCATTCACATTGCTGGTGGACATGCAATGTGCACCACCTCCCCCAAGGTGATAGAATGATTGACCAAGTTATTGTGGTGAAATCCTGAAAGATGGTGCAGAAATGCCGACAATCTCGGCAGGGACAAGAGGGAGGGGGCGTTCAAAAACACCATCCAATTTTTAGATTGCAAGCTTTGCTTTCTCATAAAAGCAATGCCTTCTGAGTACTAAAATTTTATTCACATGCCTGTTGTCTTCTTCTATTCACTCATATTTTCTCCAGGTACTGTGTCACAGATAATGTTCTCCATCATTTTTAGCCTCACAATCTAGTTACTTCAAATCAAATTCTTTCAACACCTAGTGTCATGTTTTATCATGTCTATTATTCTTGATTTACCCTTGGATTCCAAAGTACTCGAATTAAAATGACATTAAAGAGAAAATGTGCAAAAGTTTGTAAAAAGATAGTTGTAATTATATCATGAATCACATCTCATGCTTCATATTCCATAAATATGGATCATGATGGATTTTCTTCTTTCCATGAGAGATGCACATCATTTTTAATGCATCTTAAAATTTTTACTTAATCTCCTTTCTTTATTTCTGACAGAGTTCTTATGAAACAATTTTAATGTAACTCATCATAGTGTTGTGCTTTAACTTTTGTCATTATCTTAGCAAACACTAACATAAGGGATAAAAAATAAAGCTGAATCTTTAGAGCAATTAATCTAATCCTACATGTGTGGGATCTCACTGCCATCGAGTGGGTTCCAATTCAGAGGTCACATGGGTCAGGGTAGAACTGTCTGCATGAGTTTTCAAGACTGTAGCTCTTCACTGGAGTGGAGAGTCCCAAAGTCTCACCATCCCTGCCTCTGGCGAACACTCTTTCAATATTACTCTACAGCACCACAATTCCAATGCCTTGATTCTTCTTTGTTCTTACTTACTCAATATACAACTTTCATATGCATATGAGTCCATCTAAAATACCATCCTTGCTTTTTAATACTCAAAACAATTTTGTAGCATTTATTTCCCTAATGCAACTCTTCTTCTGACTGCTGCTTCCATGAGTCCTGATTCACGAGGATGGATCCCAGCAAGACAAAATCCTGACAGCTTCAGTCTTTTATCTCTTTGTCATGAAGTTACCTTTTAATCCTATTAGGAGGAGTTTGATCATCTATATTCAATTGTCATACATACTGAAGACGGAAAGCCTTGATCTTCATCAGTAATTGCTTCAAGTCTTCTTTACTGTCAGCAAGCAAGGTGGTATCACTTGCAAATGGAAAGCTTTTACTAAGAGTTTCTGTAATCCTGATGCCATATTCATCTTCCTATAAGACAACCTCTCTAATAATTTACTCAGCACACAGATTGTATAAGTATGGAGATAGGAAACAACCCCGAAGTACAGTTTTACTCATCTTAAGCCATGTAGTATTTCCTTGTTCTATATGTGCAGTTGCTTCTGATCTGTGTATGAGTACCAAAAGAGCACAATCAAGTGTTCTTGACTTCCCACCCTTTTTAAAGTTATTCAATAATTTTGTAGCAGTCACCTAATCTGGTGTCAATTTGAAGATTAAGAATGTAGGAGTGGAGTCTAGCCTTTCAATCTGGAGATAGCCAGTGAGACCTCTGTGTAGGCCTGGTTTTCTCCTCTGAGAATGCTAAGAAATATGCGATTCCTTCTTGGGGGTGGGAGACACTGTCTCTCTCAGTTCACTTCCTTAGAGATTTTCTACTGACAACACTTCCTTGGTGACACTCGATTGACAAAGATGGCTCCCCTCAAGAGATCCCTGAGAAGAAGACACAGGAACTCATTCTGATGCGGACAGAAACCTGGACCTAAAGAAGACACGTGGAGGTCCCTGCCAGTGCTGAGATACAACACCTTTGGATCCAAAGACTTTCTACCCACTGGCCTGTGATCATCCTGTATTCAGTATCACTGCATATGTTCATGAGTCTGAAGAGGACTTTAAAGATTGGTATTAGACATATGGGCTAAAATCAGACTTATCACTTTGGACTGAATGTGTTGGGATGTTTTTCTTAATGTTCAATTTCTCTTGTATATAAACTTCTCCCTTGTGTACATATGCATGTTTATAAATTTTGATTCTCTAGCCTACTCAGACTAACACAAATGTGTTATGATCCACATATTAAAATGCATTGTCATAGTAAAAAATAATCAGATATCTTTCTGGAATACCGTCCTTTCAGCCAAGATCCAGCTGACATCAAAAATTATATCCTTTGGTCTAAGTTCTCTTCTGTCCTGAAACTCTGGAAAATCCCTGTCAATGTACTTTTGCAACTATTGTGGAATATTCTTTAGCAAAGTTTTACTTTCATATGATATCAATGATACACAAATATTGGTCCATTACAACCATTTGATGAGGTAGTTGCCTTCCAAATTTCCTGGCATAGACAAGTGAGTGCTTCTAGTGCTTTCTCAGCTTTCTGAAACATTTGCAGGGGATATTCCATAAATTACTGGAATCTTGCTTTTGACTAATGCTTTCAGTGTATTCTTCCTTCAGAATCATTGGGCCTTGTTCACATAATCCGTCCTGAAATGGTCACATGGCAACTTGTTCTTTTTGGCATAATGACACTGTGTATTCTTCCCGTTGTCCTTTGATGCTTTCTGTGTCATTCAATGTTTTGTCATTCAATATTTCTTTGTCATTCAATATTTCAATATTGAAATATCTTTCAATATTTCAACTCAAGGCTTGAATTTGTCTTGAGCTGTTTCAGTTTACAATATGATGAGTATGTTATTTCCTCTTGTTTTCCCAAATTAGGTCTTTGCATATCTCATTATAATATTTGACTTTGTCCTCTCAAGTTGTCCTATGAAATTTTCTACTCTTCTCCTGGGGTGAGGATCTTATAATAAGTGAATGCAATTATTTTCTCAGTACATATTATCTTACCTTTGAAAAATATCTTAACATATATGTGTTAGAGGAGTTTGCTATTATTTCTTTGATTCTGCTATTAGGACAGCCAAGAACCCTATTTGCTTAAATAATTATATAATAATACTTGTTGAAGATCAAGTATTGCAACCATTAGTCCAGATTAAAACAATATAAAAACAAAAACTTCACAGATGGACCAAGAGTTATCACAATTACAGATGCAAAAAAATATTGCTGTTGTCAAGGTTTTCATCTTACTTAGATCCAAAATCAATGCTCATGTGAGCAGCAGTCAAAAAAATGGCACATTATTGAAGAAAACATCTTTAAAGTATTGAAAAACAAGGCTATTTATTTGAGGATTAAGGTGTACTTGACTCATGCGATGGCATTTTCAATTGTCTCATATTCATGTTAAAGTTAGACATTGACTAAGGAAGACTGAAGAAAATTCAGTGCATTTGCTATATGGTGTCAGGGAAGAATTTTAAAAGTGACAATGATTGCCCCCCCAAAAAAACCAAAACAAAAAAAAAACTCATTTGGAAGAAGAACAGCCAGAATGCTCTTTAAAGGCAAGATTCATGAAACATTCCATGTACTTTGTATATATTGTCAAGAGAGACCAGTCCACAGAGAAGAACATTATGTATGGAAAAGTAGAGGGACAGAGAAAGGTGGAAGACCTTCAGCAAGAAGTACTGTCACAGTGAGTGCAACAATGAATTCAACATAAGAAAAAGTGATCAGTATGTCCCAGGACAGGACACTCTTTCATTCTGCTGTGCATAAGTTTATGAAAGGGGAAACTACTTGAAGGCATCTGACACAGCAAAAAATTGTATATTCATTTACAAACTAAATTATAATAGGATAAATATTGCAACAATGCTTAGACACTAGAAGGTTATAGAGTAGTTCACTGCAATTTTTTAAAATATTGTGTCTTTAAAATAAGTGATTTTTTAAGTAAATAATTTCAGCTTGCTTTTTCTTTTTTTTCCTCTCTGTTGGCATATTGTAATTCCACTCAAATATCATTGAGATTGCAGCAATTAGCTTATTTTATATCAGAACAGATGTTCTAAATGTTGAATTCATTCGACATGGATTGAAATAGAGATATCACAGCTATTATGTTTTAAATATGGTTAGGTTAAATGGCTCTATCAGTATGTATAAAGTCATCATCAATTTTTAGAAAACTTAAACACTCAAATTAAATTGAGTTGTATTTTGTCATTATATACTGTGAATATAATATTAAAATTTTCCACTGTCATATTGAGAACATAAGTAGTAGTTTTAGGAGTCAATATTCATTTCCATGATCAAAAGAAAAAGAAATTATACTTTCATGAATAGAAACCATTATTGAGTGGTTGAATTTTATCGTGATACTGAGAGCATTTGCTTGAAAAGGGCAGCTAAAAATAATTTCTGCATTAAAGTGTTATTTCAACAGTAGACTTGCTACAGAATGAAATTCTGTAAATGTAAGGATGTCACCCATAAAAAAATTAGCAACATGCCTCTCATTACTATTCAACTTTTTCAACAGAAAAATACAATTATTATTTTAAATAGCGCCAATTGAATACCACCTTTCTTTAAAAGGCTATTTTTATATGATGAGCTACTACAAACGATCAATTTCCATCTTCAACAAAAATAATCACCAACTGCTTTGAAATAGATCATTCATCACCTAAATAAGCTAGTATAATCCTATTTAGTCATTAGAGTTGTTAAAATAATTGAATTGACTTTGCGATTTTCTGGTTATTTCAATATTAACCACTGAATCAGATCTGATCATTATTGACTCAATCAGTTTGTAACAAATGGCTATTATTATAGCTAAGGGGAAAATTCTGTATCCACTAAATAAAAATTGCTAATTTCTTTAAAAGTTTGACTTCTTTAAGTATTTGAAGTGTAAACTTAATGTCTTTTAAAATACGTTTAAAGATGGACTCTAAATTGATGATACAATTGGATAAGCTAATCATTTTAGTAAGAAAACTAAAGATATTTTCAGTTTCCGTCCTCCTTTCTAATATCTCCCTGATAACACCTGGTCTTTTGTAATATGAGGGGTGGGTGTTGTCTGAATCACATATTGCTATGAAATACTGTGTGATGATAAAGATTTTGTGTCAAACTGGGTAGGAGGATTCTCAATGCTTTGGAAAATAAGATCAGCTAGTTCCTTATGATGATACCTTTGTGAGTGCTACCAATATGAGTGGGTTCCATGCAAAGAATTTTTTTTTTTGCTTTTTGCTTTTTGCAGGTATAGATCCTGCATTTAGCTCTTCATTTCACCTTCAATTTTTTATACTTGAGCCATCTGTCTATAACATTGCTTGATAATTACAGTAGCCATCAACAACTTATCTTAGGCTCATTTGCTCCTGCAGCCAATAAATTGACCCGCCACTTTGAACATGAATTCATTTGGATCTGCAGTCAGAAATCTAGCATCTCCTAGGCTCTTCCTTATTCAATGACATTGATATGCAAAATTCTGTTGTTGTTAGGTGCCCTTGAATCAGTTTCAACCTATAGTGACTATTATGAACAACACAATGAAACACTGCCCAGTCCTACGTCATCATAGCTGCTGTTTTTATGTTTGAGTCCATTGTTACAGGCCTGGTGTCAACCAATTTCATGAAGGACTTCCTCTCATTTGCTGCCTTTCTATGTTACCAAGCATGATGTCCTTCTCCATGGATTGAACTCTCCTGACAATATGTCAAAGTATATAAGAAAAAGTCTTGCCATGCTTGTCTCTAGGAGCACTCTGACCTTACTTCTTCCACTGCAGATAACCTCATTCACATTGCAGGACATGGTAATTTTAATATTATTCTTGAGCACCAAAATTCAAATTCATCACTTGTTCTAGTTTGTTTGTTTGTTATTGGGGGGGAGCAGTGTCTTCGTTATTCAATGACTAACTTTCATATGCATATAAACTATTGAAAATATCATGAATTGAATTAGCGACACAATCATCCTCAAAATAGCATCCTTACATTTCAAAACTCCAAGGAGATTTTTGAAGGAAATATACTCAATGTAACTCATCTTTTGATCTCTTGTCTGCTGCTTTTATGAATATTGATTACTGATCCAACTAAGACAAAGCTCTTGAAAATCCCACATTTGTATCCAAATATAATGAGGCTTCCTGTTAATACAGTTGTGAGGTTTTCTTGATATTGAGTTGCAGTTGATTCTGAAGGCCAAGATTTTTACATCTTGATCAGCAAGTGCAATGAGAGCTTTTCACTTTCAGCACTTATGTCATTGGCATAATGCAGGTTGGTAATAAGCCTTCCTCCAATCCTGACATAACTTTCTTCTTCATATAATTCAGCTCTTCTGATTATTTGTTTAGCATACAAAAAGGATAGTTTATTCTTTAACCAATGAAGAATTTCCTTGTTCTGTTCACAAAACTGCTTCTTCATGCATGTGTAAATTCCACATAAGCTTTTCACCCTTACTTCTTTTTGCCTTAGTTCTCTAGTATTAAAAGAAAATTCAGAATTTCTTCTAGCATTCACTTTCATCATTTCTTTCTTATAATTAATGAGCTTTTCACAAATTATATTCTTGATGTCATGCTATAGTTTATCAAGTATTTTGTCAACAGTGGCAAAGTCAAAGAGCACAAGTAGAAGCATTCTAGTATTCTCTGCTTTCAGCTAAGGTCCATCTGACATCAGAAATTATATCCACTTCTGAGTCTGGCTTGAGTACTGCAAAACTCTGTCAATATACTGCTATAATAATTGTTAGATGATGTTCAGAGAATTTTTACTTGCATGTGATATGAATGACTTTGCTTTATAATTTCTGCATTCTGATGATTCATCCTCCTTTAGAATGGGTACAAAAGTGACTCAGTTGTCAGTCGGCCAATTGGTTCTTTTCCAAAAAACATTGCAGACTACTAAGTGCTCCATTGACTCGTTGAAACAGTTCAATTGGTGTTCATTCGATTGTTAAGTAGAGACATATTTTTAACTAATATTATCACTAGGTAAAACTTGTTCCTTCAGTGCCATTGGTTCTTGATCGTATATTACCTTCTGAAATAGGTCAATGTTGACTAGTTTGTTTTTTGAGAGAGAGAGAGAGTGACTCTGCCCCTTCTAGTTCTTTTTTAATGCTTCCCACATCATCTAATATTTTGCATATAGAATCTTTCTATTTTAATTTTTTTCTTGAATTTCAGTTTAATATATGATGAACATGTTTTTCTTGGTCTTTCAGCTCTAGGCCTTTGCATATTTTTTGTAAATTTTGATTTTGTTATCGCAAGCTGTTCTTTGTAATTTTCTAGCTTTTTGATCTCATCATTTCATCCATTTGCCTCAGCCACTGTCTGATTAAGAACAACTTTCAGATTCTCCTCTGACACCCACTGTAATCTTTGTCTTTCCTGTCTATGTTGTGACCTTTTGTTTCTCCCTGTGTGATGCTCTTATCCCATGGCTCATCATATCGTCTGTGATTAGTGTTCAAATGCATCACATCTGCCATCATGTGTCTTCAAAGTTCAGTAGGAATATATTCAGGGCTTTTTGATTTGTTTGTTTGTTTTTTTTTCCCTCTGTGGCCTTGTTTTAGTTTTCTTCAGCTTCAACCTGAACTAACATACGAGAAATTGATGATCTGGTCTAAAACGGACGCTTGACTTCATTTTATTTACAAATATTGACCTCCATTGTATCTTCCTGACAATGTCGGTAATTTGATTTCTGTGTATTTGATTTCTAGACAAGTTCATATTTAAAGTTACAGTTTGTGTGAATGAAATATATATTTGTTTTGTGTGTGTTTTTTGTGTAGCATCACTGCCCTGGTAGGAGTAGAAAGCCCAGCCTTGCTCCTGGAGAGCCTTTGCTGCACTTGAACTGTCAGCCCTATAGGCTGCAGTCCTGTACACAACCAGGAGGCCACCGGGGCTCAGCCAAGGATGAAATATTTTAATGAAGTCTTTGGTCTTGCAAAAGTATATCAAGTAATATTTAGCTTTGTTTCTGTCACAAAAAAACAAAGTTCCAGCTCTTCTTTGTTTCTTAACTTTGAGTCAATGCATATAATTGGATATTTGATCAATTTCAGACTAAAGAGCATGGTAAGGTTTTGCAATTTCTGCATCAATCGCTTTATTGGTCGATGCATATATTAAGGAATAATTGTATTGACTGCATTTCCTTGTACATAGTTAGATTTTACTCAATCACAAACAGGATTGTACTGAAAGACATCTTGAAATGTTCTTTTCTATTATTAATGTAATACCATTCCTCTAGAATCTGTTGTCCCCAGCATAGTAAACCATAGTACTGCCTGATTCAAAAGGTCCAATGAGTCCATTTCAGCTCACTAACACCTAACCTATCCAACTTTGTGTTCCATGTAGTATTTGATGACTTTTCATAGATTTAGACTTCATAATTTCCAAGTTGTAATTTTTAATGTGTCTGCAACTTTTTTTTCTCATTTTGAGGCATGTGCTATCATCAAATCAAGATCCCAAAGGATTTACTGCCACTCTCCGTACTTTAGTCCATCCACATCATTATTGTCCATTCTACTTTGAGAAGGCAGAAATTTACTCTTCCTCAGTAACATTTTGTGAGTCTTCTTACCTGAAGAGCTGATCTTCTGGCACTGTCTCTGAGAGTATGCAGCATCTGACAAGGTTTCAGTGCTTTCCATAACATATTCAGTGACTAGTTCCTGTGACATGGACAATCTATTATTCAGAGGCTCTTCTTAGTCTGAAGCCCAACTAAAATATGTTCTCTTTGCATGGCTCCGTTTGTATTAAAAATATCGATGGTATTCTCTCCATCTTTACAGCAACATGTAAGAACTCACAAGAAGACAAAGCTACCCGAGGAAGCGAAGCTTTGCATTGGTTTATAGATAGTTCTGGAAAATATGCAGGCACCACTCAAATGTTTACATCAGTAGCAGTCTCTGCCTTCTTTAAAGGGAAGCGATGAAGGGAAATTCACCCAGTGGACAACTGTGAGCAGCACATGAGGTTGTTCATTTTCATTGTAAAGACACATGGCCAACTGTGGACCTGTATGCTAATTATGGGCTGTGGTCAATGGTTTGCTGAATTTTCAAAGGCTAAAAAGAAGAATAACTGGAATACTGATGAAAAAGTAAATACAAAAAAGAAGTACATGATACATATCTTTAAAAACACCCTCAAAAAAGTGAAAATACTTGATCTTCCTGTAAATATTTGCCAAGGAGTTCCTTAGTTAGTAGAGAATTCTAATAGGAAAATCAGGTTGACATCATATAAGGGAAATGAATATCCTTTTGTCTAGAATCCAAAGGATGACTTAAAAGAGGATTCTTTTGTGCCCTTTGATTAAAGTCCATGGGAAACTATAGAACTCAATTCAAGCATGACTACCAAGGGGCAAGACCCTACACAAATGAAGGTCTGCTAGAAAGGTCCATCCACAAATAGCTCAAATGTTTTCTATGCACAAATAAAATACAGAATGTATAGTGAAAGATGAATAACTTTAAGCACCAATAATGACCACATTCGCTGTTTGTAATTCTCATGAATATTTCCTTCTTATGAGCAAGGATAAACTATGTATATTTTGTTCACATATCAAATATAAGATAGATGATTTAATATGTTTTCATTATTTGTCTCCAACACCACAGTTTAAATGTATACATTCTTTTTCAGTCTTCTTTACTTAATGTCCAGCTTTCATGTGCATATAGTATAGAAAGTGAATACCATGACTTAGTTTAAGTGAAATGCCTCCCATTGTTCTAGAGCTACGTTAATTCAAGTTATTGACTCAGGAAAACAAGTGTCAGACTGGAGGCTTCTCCTGACTTGTTTAGCTACTGAGGTTGATGAAACCATGGTAGATCAGAAAGTAAAAGTTTGACATAAGAGGCAAAAGACTGTCAGAGGCAAATGACTCTAAACTTGGTATATAAGATGACAGGCTTCTGTCAACTCCACAAATCAGTAGGAAATATGGCAGGTTTCCAGCTAAACCTAAAAAACCTGAATTCAGATGACACATTTATGGTAAGATCCAAAGCCAGAGAAAACAAGCTATGTGAAATTCTCTGAAAAAAATATTTTGCTTCAGGACAAATATATTCAGTGCATATGTCATGTTTAACTGTTGTGATGTTTATGACGTGGCATCATGACAAATGGAGAAAAGATTTAAGTTGTCAAAGATTTCATCTTGCAGAAGTCCACGTCAGTGCTCACAGTGCAGCAGTCTAGAGATCAAAGAACATGCTGCAATAGTTGGATAGGCTGTTCAAGGCCTTTGTATAGTCCTGAAATGCAAGAGTGTTGCTTTGACAATTAAGACATGCCTGACACAAGTCAGTGTAGTTTCAATCACCTCACGTGCATGTGAAATTTAGACATTGAATTTAAAAAAGAGAAAACAGCAATGCATTTTCAATGATGGTGCTGGTCAAGAAACTGAACATACTAGGGACCGTCAAAAGAACAAACAAACCTGTACTAGAAGGTGTACAACTAGAAAGCTCCTTAGAAGTAAATGTGGACAGTTTGTCCCACGTTGGACATGTCCTGAAAGGAAAGCAGTTCCTAGAAAAAGATAATATACTTGCTAAAGTAGAGGGAAATCTTAAAAAAAAAAAAAAAAGAAAGAAAGAAAGAAAGGAAAGGAAAGCCCTTGACAGCATGGATTACCAGAGCAGTTGCATAAAAGGGCTCAAGCATAGGAACACAGGACTGGGCAGCATTTCTAGATGCAGAGCATCATTCCGAGGTACCATCTTTGGAAGGCACTTGACTCCCAAAGGCTGGTGGACAAGAGATGGGCAGCCTTTTGGCCGACAGCTTGCTTCCTCACTTCATCTGGAAATCGGGAAGGGGAAAGTTCGGGCTGACCCTCTGCATTTGTTACCCTGGCGATGTCTCTGAGGGATGTGATTTCCATGCTTTCCATAGGGATTCCTTTCCTTATATATACACCCAGCTGGAGAACTGTTAAGCATGATGCAAATCTGATCCAGAGTGATAGAGGGAAAAAGAAGTTGTACGAATGTCACCTGGACTACCATGGAGTTCCTGTTTCCTAGGATAGGGCCAGGGTTGGTTAAAATCCTGCTGGTTTCAGTTGTTGACTGGTGCAAGCTCATGGAAAATGCATGCATGATGCAAATGAATATGTGGATGCCAGAGCTCAGAAGGTCCAGGTTCTGCTTCAGTGATGTTCTCTGCAGTTGACTGTCCTTTAGATGGCTTTCAACATCTCTGCCATTTCAAAGGTATCTCGGTGTTCTCCAAATTCCCTTACTTTCTCAAGGAATCTGTTTCTTCTTATTTTACATTGTACTCTATACTATAGCCAGCTCTTCCTTTCTGCCCCCCTGCAAGACTAGAGATTCATAATAGGACTTTGTGGTAATTCTACTACTGTTGCTAAGAACCAAGGAATTAATTATGGCTCTTTTCAATGTAATGAAGCAAGACCTAGTATTGTGTTGTCTTCACAGCTGTTGCTATGCTTGAGTTCATTTTTGAAGTCACTGTATAAATAAATACTTCTCCTTGAGGGTTTTCTACTTACTCATTACTTTACCAACATGATATTCTTCCTGATAATACATTCAAAGGCATGAGGAAAAGCTTTTCCATCCTGCTTTCTAAGAATCATTGTGGCTATATTTCTTCCAAGATAGATTTATTCTTTCTAGTACCAGTCCATGGTACATTCTGTAAGGTTGTTCAGAGATGATAGCCTGAGAAATATTTTAGTTAACAAGGTTTATTCTGGGAAAAGAGGTCTATAAGAAGTGAGAGATCAAATGAGGTAAGGTGAAAGGAATTTATGATAGTTACATAGAGGAAGATTAGCATTGGTGCTTTGTCTAAAGCATGAGAATTAGCCAATTTAATGGACATAACCCCATGAACCATGGAGAGTCTTTGGGAGCTAGCCCTAAGAGTTCACCCCAGTGTTTCCCTCTCTGTGGGTCCATTCATTAGTTTTATTCCTCTCCTACCAGGACCAGGGGGACAGTGTAGGCTACCTTCTGCCCCTTCACCCCAGTTCAATACACAGCCCAACAGCATGGTGTAATAAAAAAAATAAGTAGACACTAATCTATTAAAACTAGAGAGCAGTGACATCTGCCTATAGGAATTCCAGGGGTCATTTGCCAATGGTATTTTGTCAACAGAGCACAGATCCACAGATCGGGGAGAGAAGCTATGTGCAGGAAAAGGGGGACAGAGCAACTGGGACATAGATGTAAGGGATCAGCCACTGGGGGATAAGACCCAAAATAGCTTTGTCTTCTGCCAAAACCCAAAGAACTGAGGTGGAGACCCCACAGGTACTACACTAGTGGAGGCAACACAGACTACCAAGCTGCATGGGTGTGAGTCCACAGACAGTGAGAGCATGGCACACAGTGGAGAACACAGACCCACTGAGGCCCAGCCCCACTCAGCAACTTTAACACCCCTTTCTTGGGGGACAGTGTGGTGCAGTCTCTGATATCAGGGCACCCAAAAATTCCTTTAAAAAACCTAAAATTGCGGTCACTCTGAGGCTTTCCTTTGTTTGCTTCTTAACTTCTCTAAATTGCTACTGTCACACACTTGGCTTATTAACAACATTTTATCATAACACACAGGGAGAAGCCATCAGGTTTTACAAATAACAGCTTTTATTAGTAGCAAGTTAAACAAGGCTAGGTTGGATACAGAGTTCTAGAGGTCCGGAAGCTGCTCGCAGCCTGCTTATAAAGCTAGCCAGTACACCAAGTCGCTCACATAACATAGAAAGTCTCCTAGTTACCTAGGTTGGTGACAGGAATAGACCCCATTCCCTGACCCCCACTAGGCCACCCCCACTAGCAGAAAAAAGCAAATCCCATCCCATCTGACTGATTCACGAGAGAACTATAACCTCAAGAGAATGAAAATTAATCATAACATTAATCATACAGGTCTCACAGCCATACCAGACATGAAAATTATCCCCCTAACCTGAATCTCAACCCTACTCTGACACCCTAGAAGAATGCAAGATAGTTAAACAACTTATTCCCAAGCAATCTCCTTCAAGTAACTCTATGCCTGCGTGCCCACCCCCAGACAAAGTGTGGGACCCAGTAGCTCTTTGACCTGCCATTGTTGTTGCTCTGTGTTCTAACACCCCTTCACAAAGTTGGGCACTATTCTTAAATGCCATTCTCAATCAGGGCTGGCACATTTGCGTGTATACTTAAGAACACAGGGTTTCTGCCTTTGTGGTGTCTGTTTCTTATAGGCAGCATATTGATTGGTTTTGTTTTCTTATCTAATCTGCTATGCTCTGTCTCTTTGCTAGTGCATTTAGTCCATTGAAATCATTGATTTGTATTTATGTTACTGCCACTTTACTAAATGTAGGCATTTATTGTGTGCTTATGTGTGTCGTGTTTAGTTTCTTTGTTCTGTGCAATTTTTGCTTTGGGAGTTGGACTAC
Organism: Nesogale talazaci; assembly: GCA_004026705.1. Taxonomy (NCBI): domain Eukaryota; kingdom Metazoa; phylum Chordata; class Mammalia; order Afrosoricida; family Tenrecidae; genus Nesogale; species Nesogale talazaci. The sequence continues at coordinate 146,672 of PVJH01000080.1, forward strand.
GTGTGCTGGTTTTGTGAAGATTTGTCTTGTGTGTTGGCTTCACGTTTATGTGTTGTTGTTGCTATGTTTTGGACCATAGCACCTCATTGAGTATTTTTTTGTAGTGGTGCTCTTGTTTGGGGGAATTCTTTTTAGTTTACTCCTGTCTTGGAATAATTTTATTTCTCCATCATATATGATTGATAATTTTGCTGTCTAAAGGATTCTATGTTGACATTTTTTTCTCCTCCAGTATATGCATCAGTATTTTCTCCTCCTATACGTATCATTCCATTGTCTTCTTGATTTCATTGTCACTGACACTTTGTATGTAATTGATCTTTTTTCTCTGGCTGCTCTTAGAATTTTTTCCTTGTCATTGACGTTAGACAACTTAACTTAACTACAATATGGTTTATCATTTTGGGATCTTTCCAGAATGGAGGTCTCTTGGTTTACTGAATTACTATTTTGTTCTGCTTTAGATATTGAGGAAAGTTCTCTTGTAAGATTCTTGGGTTTTTTTTTAAGACTCTTGTAAATTTCTATGGATTTCTTTGCTTTGTCCTCATCTGGAATCCCTTCAAGAAGCAGATTGTTCCTCTCAATTGGGTGTCATAATTTTAATGTTATTGCGCATTTTTTTGTTATCTATTCCTCATTTAAGCTGGAATCCATAGATTTACCCTCTAGCTCACTAATTCAGGTGTCCATCTTTTCAATCCTGTTTCTCTGTTCTTTTTTTTTTAGTTTTTTTTAGGCATCACCACCCACTGGTGGTGGGAGTAGGGGGCTCAGCCCTTGCTCCTGTGAACCGGAATTGAACCTCCATCCCACTGGGCCCCGGTCCCGCGCAGAACCACGACACCACCGGGGCTCAGCCCGTTTGTCTGTCTTTTATCGGGTCATTCTGATCCTTTGATTCTGGAACCAATTATTTTATTTTATTTTCATAAGTATCTTTTTAAAAGGATTTGATTGAAGTATTTCAAAGGTCTTTCATTTTATACATAGATTATATGGTTCATATATTTATATTAACATTGCTACCCCTGCTTTTTAATTCTGCTATTGGCATGTTTGATTTCTGTGTTTATAGTTCGATCTTTTCTCCTCTAGCATGTCTCAGATTCTTCCGTTATCTGTTGCATGAGTGCCATCATCGTTCTTGTAAGTTCTTTCTCTGGTAACTCCAAAGCCTGTCACGTGGCACATATTGCATTTAGGTCTGATTGGTATCCAATTATTTGCTTCTGTTTCTATTTGTGTGTGTGTGTGGGGGGGGTGTACCGGTATCGTCTGTTGTTTTCTTGGCATGTTAGTGTTGCTTTTAGGATAAGTCACCAGATTTTGAGCAGAACACTATGGACCAGGGTGGGAGGTGCGGGGAAGATGCTTGATTATAATTTTGGTCAATATGGAACTAAAAAAAAAATTATAGAATGCAAAAATATCATTGCAATGTATTTAGTTCAATTTAAAAATGCAACGGGACATGTTTAAATTGCTAAAAAGTGGGACGTCTGGTCACTTTATTTTAAGGGCACTAAGTAGGTGGTGAAATGTGAGAGTGGCTATTCCTCTCTTGGGGAATGCAGTACAGTGATGATGAAGAGTTTTCATTAAGTATCTGGGGGGAGTGTTAGATGAGGAATTTGGGAGTATTCAGAGAGTTGGGGGGTGAGGTGATTGGGTGACAAGTGAAAGGAGCAGTAGGTATTTTTTTTAAGAGCGATTAAGTAGTATAATTTGATAAGTTAAAGGAAAGGATCCCTGGCCCCCAAACTGCCAGTTTGCTGTGATGAAGGAATGGATACTGATATTTGATCGACAAAAAGGTTTGTTTTGTTTTAATGTAAGATTAATGTCAGCTTTGGGAGTTATGTGTGTGAGAGGACAGCACAGTTTGAAAATATGAAAGGTGAAATGAAAGGAAATGCTTGTAGTGTTCTGAAATAAAACTTCATATATTTAGATTAAAGAAAGAAAAGTTAAAGGAGAGGGCAAGAGGCTGCAATTTTTATAAAATAAGTGGGGAAAAACAATACTAGGGTAAGAAAAAAGAGACTTGTAAATGTGTGTAGTATTTTGGCTCAAAGATTTGCCCAGGAACTTAGTCTTTGTTGTGGCTGCTAACTTCTGGGAAAATGATGTGTTAAAGGACTAAAAGTAAGCAAGTTAATGTGGAATGCAGACTGTTTAGTATTATATGAGCACCCCACCCCATCCCATCCCCCTAAAAATAGGAAAAAAAAGTTCCTTTCTTAGTACTCATTTTTCCCACTAGGAGAGCTTCAAGTACCTCACTCTGAATGCACCAGTGGTCACCTGTAAAGGTTCTCTCTGGTCACAGTGAAATTTGTAATGAAAGCAGTTTCTCATGAACCTCATTGTGTGTGTGTGTGTGTGCATGTGTGTGTGTGAGAGATGGCCAATTTAAGAAAATAGCATGACACTGTAAAATTTTGTTTCTTGCTTGGGAAAATATGCCACAGAAAGTGTTGTGCTATTGAACACAGCTTCAAGGACAGATCTCTTGTGGGGGAGGGGGGAACTCCTATATGAGTGGTTTTTTTTTTCTTTTAAGATCATTTCATTGGGGGCTTTTACAGTTCTTATAACAATCCACATATCAATTGTATCAAATATATGTGTACATATGTTGCCATCATTTTTTTTTGAAACAGTTCCATTCTATTTGAGGCCTTGGTGTCAGCTCCCTTTTTTACAGTCCCTGCGCCCTCTCACCCTTGTGATCCCTTAATAAATGGCAAATTATTATTTTTAATATCTTACACTAACAAATATCGCCTTCCCTCAGCAGTTCCCTCCCCTCTACTTTCCTCACCTTACCCCTACCCTCCTGGTATAACTATACCCATTTCTGTTCCTGAGGGCTTTATCTGACCTGGGTTCCGTGTGCCCTGAGAAAGGTGAAATGTCAATTGATGACAATCCTCATTCTGGACATCCATCATCTTCCTAAGTAGACAAAATTATTGAATCATACTGAATTCGGAGTTCATTCCATGTGGTCAGATTGTCAACCAAGCTTTGTATTTAGAGGTTCTGAAAAGATTGTATAATAGCAAGTGGCAGTTGGGAGACTGGTTTTGCCATCAGTACAGTGCACCTGCTCACGCAGTGTCAAGGGATCCAGCCCCTAACATACCACCATGTGTCTGATAGGTGCAATTGTACAACGATAAAAAGTAAAGATTATAGTAAAGTCATAGAAAATATAAGAGATACAAAAAATGGAATCAGACACTTTCGTGGTAGCATGCTCACCTCATGCCCACTAGTGGTCCACGTGGAGAGAGAGTGGGCAGGAGGATGAGAGGACATGGGAAGAGGCAACAGGAAAGAGAGGGAGGCAAGGGAGATGATGTGGGGGAGAAGAGGCAAAGGAGAGAGATCTTTATTACTGAACAAGGCTTATATCCATTGGGGGGGGGGCATGATTACAGGTAACCACAGGTCACAGGAAGGGGTTACATGACAGGTTTACAGCAATGAGAAGGGCAAGCTGAGACATACACGCAATAGGAAGGGGAGGTAGCAGGAACCCACATGTGACAAGATGGATGGATTCAGACTCAGGATGGTAGCCTAACCTTGACTGCCCTTGAGATGTAGACTTAATTTTTCAGGGGACGTGACCCATTGCCCTAATGGCCCATTACCTTGTGTGGGAGAAATAATGATGTCTGGATGTCCGGAGCCTTCAGAGACACTATCTCTAAGCATCTTACCTCCCACCAAGTGCTGGCAAACAGCTTCTAATATTTGGTAAAACTTTGGACAGAATTGAGGGAAAGTCTCATATTAATCCCACAATCCCCCCTCTGGTTTTATATATAATTTAAAAGAGCCACAGGGTGAAGTGGTTGTTTTCTATTCATTGAAATCTCTCAAGACAAACTTAATTACCAATTTAGCACAGGCAAATATTCAGGTCTATTCTAAATATTTTGAATCCAGGCACAAGGATAAAGTCCTTACACACCCATCTGCTATTGGGGAAAGGTATGAAAGGAGCTGAATGGGATGAAAAATAGAACTAATAGGAATGTCTGCTTTTATAGGGAGATAAAAATCAATCAATTGCTTACCTTGAGGCAGCACAGTTTGAAGGGGAGAGCTGTGGAAAATATAGACCACCATAGTAAAATGTACTTGGACTATATCTCCAGCTACCAAAATGGTGGTCTTCCTGCCATGGAATACTAGGCTTCCCGATTCTCTCCGTACCAGTCAGGGAATAAGTCCCAGTTCTCTTTCTCTTGGTGTTAGTGCCCTGCATCTTCACAACCACTAGCCATCAGGAAGATGCAAATTAAAACCAATATGGGATACCACTTTACACCAATAATGCTAGACTCCCCCCAAAAAAACAAAAACAGAAAACAAATGTCAGAGAGGATGTCCAACGATTGAACTCAAATACACTGCTGGTGGACTTCTATATACATACAGCCACTGTGAAAAATAATATGGTGATACTTAAACCAACTGGCATTTGAAATCCCTTATGTTTCAGCATAATCACTCTTAGGCATACACCTTAAAGAAACTATGGTAATACACACAGTGGAATACCATGCATCCCTTAAAAGCAGCACTGACTGAAAACATGAAATACCACATGGCAGGGAAACACTTGGAAATCATACTGAGTGAAGTACGTCAATAACAAAATGACAAGAATTGTATGAGCCCAAAATTATAAGAAGAAACACCAACAAAAAATTAAGAGCCAATTCCCAAATTAAAAGAGAGAGGGCTACTTACCAGCCGTGAACCAGACATCATCTTCCCTTTCTGAATTTTGCAGGAACCAACAGGAAGAAGAGACCACACTTAGCCTGCTGTCACTCCTTTAAGATGGGGGGAAATGGGGAAATGAACATCCACTGAAAGCTGTATAACATAAAAACAAGCTGGGACAAATCAAGGTCCCCCATAGAAATGGAAAGAGAAGGTTTTCTGAAATTTCAAGTCAAGACCAGGAGAGGGGACCATCTACATTATGGAGGACAGAGTGATATTTCTCTTGATGAGTATGATGGGGGATTTGGGATAACTAACAACCTAGGGAGAAGGGATGCTAAGCAATGAATTTAGGAAACCTCTGGGGACAATGCGTCTAATTTACCCAGTTCCTGGATAGATACAATGAATTCATTTCTACCCAACCTTCAGTAAACTACTCCATGAGCTAAGTAGCAATAATGATCATGGAAGCTGATCTGGCAGGCAGCATGGAAAAACACAGGGACAACACCAGGATGTAATAGAGAGATCCCACTGAATGAATTTAACCATACCTCAAAACTGCCCTCACACCTGAACTGAGGGCGGGGACACTTGGATAGGAGAGGAAGCAGAGAGTGGCTGCTCCAGGACTGTGAACGTGCCAGTCATTGGACCTTGGGAAGAACCCCTGGTTCAGTGGGTATCCAATGTAAACGGGCCCAGGGTTGTCATACCTATAGTACTAAAATGCCCACCTTGCAGTTACACGACAGTTTGTGAACCATTGAACATGGATCTGCATTTGGAAGAAATCGTTAAAAAAGTTCCACCCTGGCATCAATCCCCATATTTAGGGTAAACAGAGCCAAAACAAATGAAAGATGAAACTTTGTAGAACCAAGAATCGTGGGTTGTGCCTCAAGGTAGCACTGTAGTTGCATAGAACTCTCATACTAACAGTGCCTGGAGAGCTGGATAATTAGAGAAAATGATGGTGAGAATAGTGCAATTGACCTTTGTCCCTGGGGGATGATTGACAATGCTGTACTTTGTTTACATGGGTTTTTGCTTTCCTGCTGATAACTTACTTCTTCATTGTTTTTGATTTTCTGGTTTTACCTTTTTTTGAGGAGGGGCATGTGCATACTTTGGTTTGGTTGCTGATTGACATATGGCTGCTATTGATGTAGTGGATCTTATAGGGTAAAGCTTTTGTTATGACAGCCAAAGTAAATCTGAAATGTGCAAACCCCATGGACAAGCAGATGAAGTCTGGACTCCTATTTAACTTGAGCCCCAATATAAGAACAGTCAGTTCTGATAACACAGTCCCACTTGATACTCACCTCAAGAAATGATCACTGAAGATAAGAGTGCTACAGGGAAGTGTGTGAAGAAAGTATCTGGTGCCCAGCTATCAATTGGGCTCGTCTCTGAAGTCTTAAAATCTTCAAACAAGCAATCATCTAAGTAAGCAGCCAACAAAGAATCACATTAACTTGTGTGATACTAAGATGATAATTGCAAAATTCAAATATAGTGGAGGGAAAAGTATCGAAGTTAAAATGACAAACACCCAATTTGCAGAAGGCTATGGAAAAGAGTGGGAGCCCCAAACCCATCACAGAGTATCTCGTCAGACTGACCCACTGGCAGATCTTCTCTCGCCACAAGCCAGAATCCCAAACAGACTTACCATCAGGCAGAAAGCATTGTGCTCTTGATTATGCTGGATCAAACTCAATACTTGGCAAGTTAACCTCCCTATGGACCTCCCTAAATTTGGTTGGGGTTTAAGAATCTCTTACTTGTTCCATGACAGAAATTTATTTCCTGTCTTTTTGAATGTTGATGTTTTTGCTGACATTCTCTAGTTTTGTAATGTTCTTTGCACTCATTATCTGTAGTTTTGTTTTATACTATTATTATTTTTTACATAACACCTTATTTCAATTTTGTTTTATATTGTTTCTGTTGGGTTTCCTTCCATTGTATGTAAAGCACATTTGTACATTTGTTTCCCTCATCATTCTCAAAATATTTGCTTTCTACTTAAGCCTTTGGTATCAGCTCTTCATTTTTTTCCCTCCCTCCCCATAAGCTCAACCTTAGTGAACCCTTGATAATTTACAAATTATTATTGTTATGTCATATTGTACACTCCATGATGTCTCCCTTCACCCACTTCCCTGTTGTCCATTCCTCTGGGAGGAGGTTATATGTAGATCCTTTGAAAGAGTTCCGGCTTTCTACCTCACCTTCTCTTATTATAACATGGCCAAACATCCCTGCTTCCAACACACACTCACACACACACATTTCCATATGCGTTGTGTCTTTTTTTTCTCTTTGAAGAGTGACTATGCTGTCAGGTTTTCTAGATACTCTGCTAAAAATAATTATTGAGTGTCTTTCTAATTAGCTAACATCCACACAAAATAAGCATATTAGCCTGGATTTTAAATAATAAGAGTGAAACCTAGAAGAGGAACAGTTTTTGTTGCTGGGGGCCATCTAGTCAATTCCCATACACAGTCACCCCATTCATTAAAGAACATAACATTGCACTGTCCTGAGGCTTCTTGTAATAGTTCCTAGGCCTGAGCAACTGGCAATGCATTTTCTTAATGGATCTTCTTTTTTTCCCTGGCCCTTTCAGTTTACCAAAACTGACATCCTTCTGCAGCAGCTAGTCTCTCTTGATAATATGTCCAAAGTATGTAAGAAGAATCTTACCATCCTTGTCTTTAAGGAGAACTCTGGCATTACATCTTCCAAGACAGATAAGTTTGTCCTATTAGTAGTCCATGGAACTTTCAATATTCTTCTCCAGCACCACAGTTCACATGTATGTGTTCTTCTCTTCTTTATTCAATGTCCAATTTCACATGCATATAAAGCAATGAAAAATGCCATGACTTGTGTCAAGTTCCCCCTTTGTCCTCAAAGTACCATCTTTAATTTTCAATACTCTAAATAGGACTTGTAGAGCAGATATGCCTTAATGCAATACATCTTTTGGTCTTCTGAATGCTTCTTTCATGGATATTGCAGACAGTTTCCAATAAAACAAAATCCTTGACAGCTTCAACCTTTCCTCCATTTATTACGACATTACCTAATTGTCCAATTGTGAGGACTCTAGTCTTCTTTAGACTGAGATGTAATCAGAATAAAGCCTGCAATCCCTAATCTTCATCAACAAGTGCAGCAAGTTCTTTTCACTTTCAGTAAGCAAGGCTGTGTAATTTGTACACTGCAGGTTGTTAAAAAAGCTTGCCTCCAATCCTGATGCCACACTCTTCGTAGAATCTAGCTTCTCTGATGATTTTCTCAGCAAACAGATTGAAAAATTGTGGTAAGAGGGTACAGTCCTCATGTGTACCCTTTCTTAATTTAATTATGCAACATTCCCTTGTTCTGCTTGCACAACTGCCTCTTGATCCATGTACACGTTCCTGATGAGAGCAATTCTTCTCAAGGTTGTCTATAGTCTATGATGGTTCATATTGTCAAATGCCTTTGGGTACTCATTGAAACAGAAGTAAACATCTTTCTGATATTCACAGCTTTCAGGATCCTTCTGAGATTGCTTACGTTATCCCTCGTTCAAGATCCTCTTCTGAATCCAGCCTGAACTTCTAGCAGTTCTCTGTCAGTGTACTGCAGCACCCATTGTTGTTTGATTTTCAGCAAACATTTTACTTGCCTCTGATATCTAAGATCTTGTTCTGTGGTTTGGGCATTCTCTTGGTGCACCACTTGTCTGTCATTGTGTCGCGTGTTGTGATGGTTTGTGTGTTGCTATGTTGCTGAGAACAATGTCTCTGATATTTCAAATATCTTCAGGGTCATCCAAAGTATGCATGCCTCTGTGGAGCTTTCACATGAAGAAAAAGGAAAGAAGGACTCAGGGCTCCACTCTTCGAAGGAAGGAGCCACTGGAAACCTTGCAGAACTTTGAAACATTGCCTGATACTGGAGGGAATAGGATCAGCCTCTACATTCTTAACACCGTGTTTGCAGAAAAGATGGATGAGGGTGCAAGGCTAACATCCATTTGCAGGGGCTCTTTGTAGATTGAGTCCCCACAATCCATAGACTAGGAATGTAAATAGCACTATTATCATACAAAGAGCATTGTAATGTGTTCTTAGCTCCAAATAGATAGAATGGAATGTAACACCTGGTCACTGAATCTCCCTTTGAGTCCACTTTGAATGCATTCCAAATGTTTACACTTCTCTGAGTTCTCTGATTTTGAGGTCTTTCTTTTTAATATGGTCACTGTGGCTAGGCCTTTTGGTGTGTCTGTTTGTTTTTACCCTTGTTTTGTATGCTTTTTGAAATAGGGAAGCCAGGATGTGTGGCTTTATGAAGATAGTTGCTGTTCTAATTATTGTTTGGAGCCTTTAAGAGGAGGCGTTAGAAACGGAAGGTTGGCTGAGCCCCGGTGGCATAGTCTTTGTGCATGGGACTGAGGCCCACTGGGATGGAGGTTCAATTCCAGCAGTGGCTCCACAGGAGTAAAGGCTGGGCCTCTTACTCCCACCACCAGAGGGCAGTGATACAACCCAGCCCCAAAATAAATGGGAGGTCAACTCTAAGGGGTACAAGAAGGAAGAAAATGTTCCAAAGGTAATAGAGGTGATGACTACATAACACTTCTGCATATAACTGAACAATTGAATTGTATTATATGTTAATTATGACTTAGTTAATCTTTTTTTTAAGGCTTTTTATCCCATTTAGGACCAAGTTTGAACAATTTACCTTTGAAAAGAAAGTCAAATAACACAATTATTGTCTCTCAATTAGGTACCCTAATGATCAGTTATCCAAACTATAGTACCTTATCACTTATCCTGTCTGTTTTCAAGCAGATACATTTTTCTTAATTTCCACTTTTTCTTTTCGTCCTCCTGCCTATCATGCTTACCCACTGCTAACCTCTCATTAATTCGTCCCGGATACAAGCCAATTGATCAAACATGGCAGAAGAGCTTCACCCTCCTCCTCATTGATTTTAGAACACTTACTGTAGAGTACCTCGGTGTTGTAGACACCATGCTCCCTTCCCCCCTTCCACTCTCAAGACCCTCAGGAACCTTAGAGTCAGTCATTAACTCCATATGATTCCTCATCCTGACTCTCTTGTATAAGCAGACATCAAAAAGAATAAATAAATGAATAGACAGATAAATAAATCAACATACAGATAGTCACTAGACTAACAGAGATCCTGACGTAGAGAAGACAAATATCTCTGTTAAATAGAAATAAGGACATAGCATAAACCATCCGTTGAGTTCCCATTTCTTTCAGGGAGTATATCCCAGGTCCTGTTTTCTTAACAACATATACACCCTTTAAGCACTCCTATTCAAAAGGTGCATATCCTCAAAGTCGCCATTGCTATTCCTGCAATCAGGGATGGAGATGTCTAGGGACCCACTTCCACCCCCTCAGTGAAGTCTTTAGTCTTTCAGTGTGGCTCCCTTGTGAGCAACCCCCAATCTGTTCATATATGGTGTTAAGTGCTCTCCCCCAAGTCAGAGTTCTAGAATCCATATTCCTTGTGGATTGTGTGGCTTCACTCCTCTCACTGGTCTGTTGTACTCCCCTTTTGATTTGCCCAGTGCTTTTCCCTGAGCTATATATGCAGAGCGGTCCTTTGTAGTGCTGACAGTGAGGGAGAGGAGGTCATGCCTTGACCTGAGACCAGCCCTGCAGTCATCTTTGGGAATGAGCTGCTCTGAGCAGGAACATCCCCCCTCAAGAATTGACACCTGGAATGTGGTCCACGTTGCTCTCCTTCCTGTGAAGCTGTTAACAATACCCTCCCCTTGGATTGGTTAGTGTCCTAACCCACCCATTTCCAGAGTTTTTCTTTCCCCACCCCTCTGTGTGTCTTAAAGGCATTTGAGGGAGCTGGGTGGGCGGAGGTGCTTTTAGCACAGGTGCTATCTGCATCTATTTTTCATGAGTTATGAGTCATTGGGTTTGATCTGACTCATGCCAGAACATCTCATCCTGAGCTTGGCAATTGTGCGTTGTGTGCATTTTCCCTTATGCATGTTCTGGTGTTTGAACTGACATCAGTGGACTCAGCTTGTACTTGATCTTTGGTGCTCGGTTAGCTTCACTCCGCATAATATCCTCAAACCGTTTCCATGAGATGAGGTGCTTCATCATTCCATCATTATTTTTTAGGATGCAAAGTATTCCATTTGGGTATATGCCAGAGGGTTTTTTTTTTTAATCCATTCATCAAATGATGAAAATTTTGGCTACTTCCAATTGTTTGAAATTGCAAATTGTGCAGTGATGAACATTGGAGAGCAGATGTCTTGTTCTGGTCTGTTTTTTATTTCTTCTGGGTATATGTCCAGTAGGGGAATTGCTGGGTCATTTGAAAGCTCCATTTCCATCTGTTGTAGGTATCACAAAATCACTTTCTACAGTGACTGTATCTACAAGACCATCAGCAGTAAATGAGCAATACCATCTCACCACACCCCCTCCAACAATTTTTTTTTTAGTTGGGTGATCTTTGTGGGTGTTAGGTGTACCACAGTTGTTTGATATATATTTCCCAGATGGCTAATGGTTGGGAACATTTTCTCATATATTCATTGGCCATTGGGATTTCCTCCTTTGTGAATCTTCTGTTCAAGTCTTTTGTCCCAGTGGACTATTAAAGTTTTTTATTTTTCTTGTTGTAAGCTTGCCAGATTCTGCATATTTTAATAGTAATCCCATTTTATGATACATTATTATTAAATATATTTTCCTGTCTGTGGCCTCTCTTATTATTCTCTGACAGAAATATTTTGATGTATAAATGGATTTTATCTTCAGTAAGTTCCATTTACCTATTTTATCTTCCTTTGACTGTGTATCCTTCCTTATGTCTGATATCCCATGTATTCCCTGTACTAAGGTTGCTAGTCTTTTCCCAATGTTTTCATTGATGATCCTGATAATATGGAGTTTTACTTCGAAGTGTGTAACCCACTTTGAATTTGTCTTGTGTAGTGAATGAGGAAGGGGTCATGTTTCATGCTTCTATACTAGTTTTTCAACACCATTTGTTGAAAAGAGCATCTGCTTCCCATTTGATATTTGGGGGACATTTGTCAAAGATTGGGTGTCTGTGCTCTGCTGTTTTAATTTCTAGAAATTCTATTCCTATCTATTGTCCTCTCTGTCATTACACCAGTGTCATACTGTTTTCATAACCGTGGTTGTATAATACATTTTAAAATCAAGTAATGCAAGCCCGTTCTTTTTGTTCTTCCTCTTGAGGAGTTCCTTCCTAAGTCTGGGCTTCTTTACTTTCTACATGAAGTTGATGGTCAGTGTTTCCATTTATTTAAAAACGGATTTTGGATTTTTGTACCAGGATCACATTGAACTTACACATTGCCGTAGGCAGGATAGCCATCTTTATAATATTGAGTCTTCTAGTCCACATGTATGGGGTATTTTTCCATTTGTGAAAGTCCTTTTTGGTTTCTAGTAATAAAAGTATCCTATTGTGGGACTTTTTGGGTTCTCTCTATATCATCTGCAAATAATGCTAATTTCACTTCTTCCTTCCAGAGATGTATTAAAAGCGACATTTTGGTTCAAGGTTTTGCTGATCATAATTTCCAGGTAATATTTTCCCAAGTGACGTTAAGGCAGTAGAAAAGATTGAGAAAGAAAATGTATGTGTATTTTCAGGATTGTTTTGCCATTTTTCCTGCATTTTAAACCAAATCACCGTCGCTAATTGTATAAAATTTGGTCTTGCCACTTTCCTTCCACTGCCAAAGGTGTCCACAGCTAAAACTTTGACACCTTCATCCTATGGCCCCGCAATTGTATGTGGACCGAAACAGGAAGGGCACAGCTTTACTGATATCACAAAATAAACCATATGCCATACAGCAGCCCAAACAGACCTTGTCGAGAACAACTCATAGGAGCTCTTTGGATTGGAGGGGAACCGCGCCATAATATTTCCAAGGTGGGGATTGCGATGTAAGCAAAGAGTCCCTCTTCCTCCCAAAGAGAGACTGACAGGCGAGAATCGTGGTTGCTCGGTGCCATCTAGTGCATTCCAACCCATAGAGACTCTATGCACAACAGAAGTAAACATTGCAGGTTCTGCACCACCCCATGCCTTAGTTTGCTGTCAAGGTGTGAATCCATTCATCCAGGCAGGTAAGAGTAGCTGACCTTGGCGGGCACAGTCAGGTTCTGCCCCACTCTGCTACCAGAGCTCTCTTTCTTAAATCAGATTTATAATCAGAACCAACAGTCCAGACACACTTTTATGAAAGCTTACTCTTTGATCTTTCACATTTCTTTTGAGGACTGTCTTACCCCTCCTTCTTCTTCTTCTTCTTAAGAATTCATCCCACCCACTTCTCCTTTTGCTCTGTGCCCTGCAGGCATATCTTTCTCCCATTGAAGGATGGAAGAGAAATCTTTCCTTCTAGCTTACTTGAGAGGATCAAGGATCCATGTAAATTATTTTCACCTGAGGGCTGATCCTTTGGGCCAAGCACAGCACCTAGCTGTCCTAGAAACGTTAGCATGAAAACATCTCATACCAAATATGCAGTTTGGTTGACGACTGCAACTGCTTTCTGAAAACTGCCTGGACCACAGAAATAAAGCAACCCTATTAATCCTATGGAGGCCCTGTGGTAAAATGGGTTACTCACTGAGCTGCTAACCACAAGGTCAGCAGTTTGAAACCATCAACTGCTCCTCAGCTATTCTAAAGCCCCAGGGTCTTGGAAACCCACAAATGAACTTTTCTGTCATACAGTATTGCTGTAAGTTGGAATCTACCTGATAGCAGCGAGTTTTGTTTTGTTTATTAATGAGATGTTAAATACTAAGTGCCAAGTTGTTAAAATTGGAAACAATACGCACATTAAATTTTGTTTGCTCAAATAAAGGATACAGCTTGTTTCATAGAGGCTAACCCAAGTTCCAGGCTGAAGGTTGTCTTATGACTTTCACTTTGTTCATCATCATAAAGTAAACACCTACGAAAATTCCAAAAACTGTTGTACGTATGTGTTTAATGACTACATATATGAGGACATATGCAGGACAATCTCGAAATAATCCATCTCAGTCTATTTTATATAAAAACATTTAAAAAGAGACATGAATTAAGTTATAGCCAGTTCAACATTTGGACTCATTTTTCTCACATGAGATTTAATTTGTAATAATAAAGATTCAATGTGAAAATCAAATAATTAAGCTACGAGATTGTGAGCACACCTGTGCATGTGGGTGTGTGCCTAGGTTTCTTTCGCTTTTTTTTATTACATTACAATATATGTTTTTCAATATGAACATTTGGAAATGCAGTGGCAATTATGCAACGCGATGCAATGCTCTCACCCAGTCAAGCTGGCATAGGAGCACCTCTCAGCTCTGCTTGCTTACAGTGCCTCTCTTTGCAACCATGGCGGGAAGAATTTGTTCTTAGCACATACAAAAAATCTGAAACAGCAGGAAGATATTTTTCACAGAAACAATTTTTGAATATTTTCTGATGGTAACAATTTGCTTTCTATTTAAAACTCCCCTAAATGCGTAAGCTTTTATGAAAGTGTCAGTTTTGAGTTTAAAATCTGTGAGAACTAGTGAATCCTCATATAAAGATATAGAGACATGCATGTCTTGGTGCTTAATAATACCTCATCTTCTCACCTCACATACGCGAGACTGGTGAGGTTTTACCCTGACAATGTCATAGCTGTTTCAAATCCCCTTTCTTAATTCCTCTCTTTTATAGCTCATGCATCTGTCAGCAGCAATGCTTTTTTCTTTGTGAGGCAGAAAAATGTCTAAACTTATTATTAGACCTCAGTGATGAAAATGTAACTAGTTAATCATAGCTTTCATTAGGACCTTTTCCATTCCAAAGGGATTTGAACAGTCACGGAGGAAGAACACAACAAATAAAGCTGTCTTGAATTATATCAGTGTTTGTTTTCCAGTTCAACCTGGTGTGAACTGGTGACACAATGGATTAAGTTTTGGACTTCTAATGGAAAAGTCAGAGGATCAAACTCACTGGGCGATGAGTGGGAGAAAGGCAAGGCAGTCCGTTTTTCTAAAGACTAACCGTCTTGGAAACCCGGTAGAATAGCCAACTCGTGTGCTTCTTTCAGGTGGACTTTGCTGTTTCTCAGCTAGATGACAACTTGGCTTATAGATAAATAAGCCTTAAGACCCCAGACACTATATCATTTTATACTTGAGCACCATCAGCTTTCTTTGCCACGTTTGCTTATGCACCCAATTTGTCTACAGCAATCATGTCTGGACAGGCTGGCTCTCAAGGGATGGGCCATTCAGGGTATGCAAAGTTCCTCTATCTCTTGAGAGCTCCTTCTCCCCCACCTGCCTCTACTGCCTCTCTCATGATCCCAATTGTACCTTGCAAATTTGGCTGGACTGGAGGAAGTACACTGGTACAGATGGGAACTGGAATCACAAGGAGTCCAGGACAGAAGAATCCCTCAGGACCAGTGGTGAGAAGGGCAATAATGGGAAGGTGGAGGACAGATGGGGTAGAAAAGGAAACCAGATTGCAAGGATCTACATATAACTTCCTCACTGAAGGACAGACAGTGGAGAAGTAGGTGAAAGGAGACATCATTGAATGGTGGAAGATATGAAAAAATAATACAATTTTTTCAAATTATCAAGACTTCCTGAGGAAGTGGGAATCAGGGAGAGAGGGGAAATGCGGAGCAGGTACAAGGGCTCAAGTAGAAAGCAATATTTTGAGTATGATGAGAGAAAAGAATGTTCAAAAGTGCTTGACACAATGGATGTATGTGTGGATTTTCATAAGAGGTGTGTGAGGCCCCAATAAAATGATTTAATAGATAAATAAATAATAGTTAACTCAGTCTCACAGGATTACTGTGAAGCAAAATCAAATTGAAGTCAGAGATTTGATGATCTTACTCACATACAAATGTGCATCTTCACAATATAGCCAGTCCATAATTCTTGCATGAAATATTATTGAATATTTTCAAGTTATCTAGAATCTTGAAACATTACTGTTCAAGTTTGTACCATTTTTAAAGTTTAAGCTAATTGTGTGTGAGAAAAATAAGATTTTTATTAAGCACATAGCCATCTGGGAATTGTATTTTATCATAGAATGTAAACAAATAAAACTATAAGTTAAATTATTTAAATTAGAATTTATTTTTTCATGTTATTTAAACTCAAATTCTGTCATGGAGTTGATGCTAACTCCTAGGACAGATTGGAGATCCCCTGATACTTTTCTGGGCCTTTGATGGTTTGACGGAGCTCTTTGTCCTGTGGAGTCCCTGGTGGTTTCCACTGGTGGACTTGTGGAACACAGAGCAAGAGGTGACCACAGCAATACAGGGGTTCTTCATGCTGCCCTGTCAATGCTAAATCATAAGTGAGGATTAGATTATTAAGAGCTCATTGATCCCTGTATAGCATTTAATTTTCCAATTTCTGCACCAGTTTTCTCCATTGCAGACTCTAAATGTTTCACCAGTGCCATGTGATTTTAGTCCATTTGGATTTCTTGGTTTCAAACATCTGCCTGAGAGATTAAGTCTAGTGTGTTTCTTTCAATACACCTGCATTTAATGATATCCCAACTATCCTAAACATGCATCAAGGGACACAAAGAACACTTGGCAGTAATCAGGTAATTAATGACTACTGGAAATTATGCAAATATACTCAAAACAAGTTGTATATTTTCCTCAAAATAAAATTGAATTCAATTATTTGGAAGATGCTTAGTAGGCTATTGAAAAAATAAAAGGGGAGAGGAAATACTTGTTGACTAAAGTCCTGGTGAACCTACACTGACAATGGACTAGGGTTTTGAGTAGCCTTGCTTTCAGGCAAAATGCATTAGAAAGTGGATTGTTTAAGATGTAGCTAGGCTAAAATTTAGTACCTTATCAATTATGTCCCTTTATGATCCATTTAAGTTTGTTCTAGCTTTTAATGCTTTCTGCTTCCATTTCAACTGAGATTTCGATCTGTTTTCTTTTGATTTTGTTCTTGTTTGTTTGTTAATGTTTTCCTGTATATGAATTCCAGGATAGGTAAATCTATAGAGACAGTAAGTGGAATAATGGTTCCTTGGTCGTATGTCAAGGGAGTTGGGGTGGTGATGGTAATAGAGAACTGATAACAGTAAGTACAAGAATGAAGCAAATGTTCTAAAACTGTTGTGGTGATGATTGTATAACTCTTCTTGATGAGATGGAACTACTGAATTGTATATATGATATATGAATTATAAGCCAACAAAACTGTTCTAAAATTTTGTAAGAAAGTCACAAGCTCCTAACATTATCAAACTTTACCAGTTCTAAAATTTTAATCTCTTTTTATTGGGGATTCTTATAGCTCTCATCAAGAATATTTGAACATTTGCTGCCATCATCATTTTCTAAACATTTATTTTCTATTTGAGCTTGTGATATTAGTTCATCTTTTTTCCTTCCCCCTCTCTCTCCCTCTCCCTGACTCACAACCACTTGGTAAATTATAAGTTGTTTTGTGTGTGTGTGTGTGTGTGTGTGTGTGTGTGTGTGTGTTTTGGGCATCACCGACCTCTGGTGGTGGGAGTAGGAGGCCCAGCCTTTTGCTCCTGTGAAGTCGCTGCTGGAATCGAACCTCCATCCAAGTGGGCCGCAGTTCCACATACAACCACTATGCCACCGGGGCTGAGCCCCCAAATTATAAGTTATTTTTATCTTTCTACTTTACCCTGACTCCTGTCTCCCTTCACCCTTTCTATTTTTCATCCTCCTGGCAAAGGTGGAGAAGTGTTATGTGTCAATCATTGTGATCTTTTCCCACTTCCTCCCCTCTTCCCCCAATTTTCTCGTACCCTCCTGGTATCACTCATTATTCTCATGTCTGTTCCTGCGGGGTTTATCTGACCTGTATTCTGTGTGTTGTGAGTTCTTAACTTTACCAGTGTATATGCTCCAGTCTATCCAGAAAAGAAACAAATGACTGGATTCATGATAGTGGGGCGGGGTGGGGGTGGGTGAGGAAGCCTCAGAGAACCAGAGGATTATTGTGTATTTCACTGGTGTCATACTGCACCCTGGTTGATTCATCTCTTCCTTGTGACTCTTCTGTGAGAGAATGTCATATTGTCTATGGATAGGTTTGGGGTCTCTGATTTGAAGCTCCTCATTCTCAACAGGGTTTTTTGTTTGTCTTGGGTCTTCTGGTGCCTCCTATCTCCTCACACAAGCTTGTGTGCTTCTTCCATGTGAGTTTGTTGCTTTGGGGTTAGATCATTGTTTGTCTAATTTCAAGCCTTTAGGATGTCAGACCTTATATCTTTTGATAGCCTGGTAACATCAGTTTTTTTCACCACATTTGCTTTGTGCATCCATTTAGTCTTTATTGACCTTGTCATGAGGATGAGCATAACAGAAGGTCAGGTTGTGAGAACAAAGTGCTCTTGTGTTGAGGGAGGACTTGAGCAGAGGCCCAAAGATTATCTATTGCCTCAATAGATTGTCATTTAAATATATGTACATAGGCCATTTATCAATTAATGCATTTACATAATGGCACACTTATGTTTATAAGTATCTATAGCTTTGCTTCCTAGATCTTTCCTCTGTTTCCTTTTAAGTTCCTCCTGAACCACCATCTCACATGCCCTTCTTTTGCCTCTTAGTGAGTCCTCTCTGCTCAATTGCTGCTGCTCCAAAACCCCCAGGATCTCTAGCTCCTCCTTGTTATTGATTTTAATTCCCTAGTTGTTCCCCTGTCTGTGGTGTTGTTTGCTCAATACTCCTGTTCCCATCTCTTCCTGTCCACAAGTTGCTCCAAAAGTGTAAGTCCTATTGCTTTCTCCTCAGACTTGTTTCTCAAGTCTATCTTATGTAGGTAGGCAAGATAACAATAACAGACACAAAACAAAAAGAAAATAAAGTTTGAGTAAAGAGCAAAAAGAAAGACTACCAAAAAAAACAGAACAATGAAAAGTATACATAATTCCAAGTCTGTCTGTTTATGACTATCTCCCTATCATTTCTGAGGGTTCTGAAAACTGCCACTCCTGAAAATAGCCTGATTTGTATTTTGGGATCTCTCTGAGAAGGATGTGGCTTGGCTGTGCTACATTTGCAGATGTTATGCTCCCTTCTTGGTTCACCCCACTATGGGTGTGGTCAGACAAGGCTCACTCCCCAGTATTTGTCTCCAGTATTGTCTTCTGTTGCAGTATGCTCCAGAGAGGGGACATCATGTCTCAAGCTATTGTCAACCCTACAGTCCTCTCTGTGCTTTAGCAGCTCTGTGCAAGGCCATCATCCTCAGCATCTCTCTCTCTTTCGTTCTTGGTTTGCTTCTGTAAGGGCATGACAGGCTGGCCTCTCTCCCCAACCTGTATGTTTAGTGTTGTCCTTTGTAGCACATATTCTTGGGGGTGAAGTCGGCTGGGGTCTGATTGGACTGACCCTGTACTTCTTTCTAATCATGAGTTGCTCCATGTGATTACATTGCCCTCAAGGTTGGGCATACTGTGGTGGGTCTGCACTCACACTCTCATTTCTGTGGCAACACAAACAACAGCTTTTCCCTGGATGGATTAGGTCTCTATTTCACCAATGCCCTCATCTCCCTCTTTTTGTTTCCCCCTTTTCTCTCTCCCTTTTTCTCTTTCCCCTTCTTTGTGTTGGAAGGATAGGTACATTCTTGAGTTTGGTCTGTCTGCTCCCCGATTGCTTGTACCTCAACACATAAAATGTGAGATAAGTGACTTTTCTTCTATACCTACTGTGCTGATTCATTATACTTACCTCAGTGGACTTAGGTTGTACTTGTCCTTTTGCTATTGTCTAACTTCACTTAGTATAGTTTCCTCCAACTCTTTCCGTGAAATAATATACATCATGTAATCACCAGTACTTTTTAGCAAGTGTAGTGCTCCATTGTGTGGATTGCCAGTTTTCTAACTCACTCATCTATCAATAGAAAATTAGGTTGCTTCCAATTCCTTGCAACTGAAAATTGCGCCGCAAAAATCATTGGAACATAGACAATTTGTTATGGTTTATATATTAGTCAGGGTAGACTAGAGAAACAAACTCATAAACATGCATAAGGGAGAGGTTTATATACAAGAGGAATGGAATTTTGAGAAAGCATCCCAATCCAGTCCAAGTCCAAAAGTCTGAAATTAACCTATATGTATGATACCAGCCTATAAAGTCTTCTTCAGATTCACGAGGCACATGCAATGAAGCCAGGACAATCACAAGTGATGCAGAGTCTTTTGTATCCAATGGCGGTAAAAGAATCTCAACACTGGCAGGGGTCTCCCCAGGGCCTCCCAACCATCTCAGCACTGGAAGGAATCTCCACATGGCTTCTCCTTCCCCAGAGGCCTGGTTCCATCAGGGCAAGCCCATGTGGCTTCTCCTCCAGCTCCTCCTGGTTCCATTTATCTTATGGCTACTGATCAGGACATACTCATATGTTTAGTGGCCATTTGGGTCTCCTCTGAAGTGAAACGTCTGTTCAGGTCTTTTGCCCAGTTCCTCGGGGGGTCAACTGTTTTCTCACTTTGCAACCTAGGAGAGTATTGTAGATTTTCATAATAAGCTCTTTGTTTGTTGCCTCATTGCTAAAAATCCTCTCCTAGTCTGTGTGTTCTGGAATAATTTGTGGAGTATTGTTTTCAGTTCTTCCCTGAATGCTTGGGAGCTTTCTTTGTTGGTAGTGTATTGGTAACCATATCTATTCCTTCTTTTGCCAGTGGTCTGTTAAGGTTCTTGAACTCTAATTTGGATAATCTAGAGAGGTGTTCTTTTTTCAATTATTTGTCCCCGACTTCCACATTGTTGAATTCATTGGAATACAGACTTTCATAGTATTTTGTAATTATTCTTTTGATCTCATTGAGATCCATTGTGATTTCCCCAGTTTCATCCCTTACCCTGACTATTAATGTTTCCTCCTTCCTTTCCTTGGTTAGGTTTGCCAGTAAATTATTGATTCTGTTGATATGTCCAAATAACCAGCTTCTCACTACACTCTTTTGCATTGTTTTCTTGTCTTCCATCTAATTTACTCTGCCCCAACTTATATTATTCCTTTTATTTTGCTATTGGTGAATTGTTTTATAGACTTTGTTCTGGTTAGTCATAAGTCTTTCTTCCGTTTTCCTAGGTGCATTAATCACTGTAAATCTTCCTCTGACAACTTATTTTTCTGTATTTCAAAGGTTTTGGTATGTTGTATTATCATTCTCATTAGTTTCCTAGAAGCTTCCTAATTTCCCCTCTAATCTGGTTGTGGCAGTCACCTAATCATTTATCAATTTGAGGACTAAGAGTGTAGGGGTGGAATCTAGCCTATCAATCTGGAAGTAGCTAATGAGACCCCTGTGTGAGAATGGCCTTCTCTTGAAAATTCTGGGAAATCTGATCCTTCCTGGAAGCAGAAGACACTATCACTCACTGCTCACTCCCTGGGAAATATTGCATCTGACAAGACACATGGGACTACCCTAGTGCCCTGGACCTGACAAGTCACATGGATGCAAGCAGACTTCTAAAGCTGGAGAAGCCACACAGAAACCCTGGCCAGTGATGAGATGCTTACAGTGCCACTGAGTCTAAAGACTTTCTACCCACTGACTTGTGCTCCTTTGGCATTTGGCATCATTGCATGTGTTTCGTGAGTGTGAAGAGGACCTTATAGATTGGTATCAGATATATGGGTTATATCGGACTTATGACCTTGGATTGGACTGGGTTGAGATGTTTAATTAATGTACAGTTGTTCTTGTATATAAAACTTATTCTTATACACATATGAGCATCTCCATGAATTTGTTTCTTTTGTCTACCCAGACTACCATACTAGGCCAGTACCTATCCATGTTTCCAAAGAACGCTATTTATCCTCCTGTTATTTGCCCTTATTTTTCTGGTCATCCTTTTGTTGATCTCCAGCTTCACATATTGGTGGTCTGAGAGGGATGTCTGAGTGATATCTTTGTTTCAGTTTCCTAGGCTCAACTTGTGTCTCTGTATGCGATATCTTTTTGAAAGTCAGTAATGCACACTTGAAAAGATTGTGATTTTTTTTTGTTGCATTTGGCTGGATAGCTCTATAAATATCAATTACGTCTAGTTGCCTAATTGTAGTATTAGGTTTGGTAGCACCAATGTAAGCTTCTTTCCCAGAGATCCATCTTTCTCTGATAATGGTATATTATAATCAGCTACTGTGATTGTTGAGTCTTATTTTTTTCTTCATCTTTTGCTTGGCTTGACAAATTTCACAGGTCCCTCAATAGGCACATGCATATTTATTATGCTCACTGATTCCTGGTCTACTCATCCTTTGAACATTATATAGTGCCCATGCCTGTTTTTGCTATGGTCTGCACATTTAGGTCATTTTGTTAGAGATTAGGATAGCAACCTTGCTTTTTTAAAGTTGCCATTTTTCTGGTATATTTTCCACCAGTCATTAATTCTTTCTCCACTTTTGTCTGTGAGCTTAAGATGTGTGCCTTACAGGCAATAGGTTGATGTCTTATGTCTTCTGATCCAGTGTGCTAACCTTGAGTGAGTTGAGACTTTTGATATTCAGAATTATCACCTCCAACTGTGGCTTCATTGCCGTTTTCTCATATCCTTTGTGTTGGTCGCTTTCTTATATCCTTTTATATCTGTATGCTGTGTTTATGTGGGGGCTTTATTATTGCCTTCTTTATCTCTGAGGCAATATTTTCTTGGTAATAATTTTTGGCCCAGTGACTATTGGATAGAGTGTCACAATATGGTGGTCTACCACTTATGCCTGTTTTGGAGGTTGGAGTTCTCTCCACAGTGAGTTGCAAAGATTTCCCATAGGGTAACTTTTATGATGTAATCTTTGAATGTGTCCTTTTCTGTATATGTCCATCAGAATAGATAGACAGACTACAGGATTCTCAGGTTGACATCTCTTTCTTTCACATTTTGGAAGATGTTACTCTACTCTCTCCTCTTCATGGGTAGTTCTGAGCATTTTCTTAGCCAAGCACTATTGCTTGTTACCATGTCTTTTACTTCTTGTTACTCTTAAAATTTTCTCATTTCCTTCAAAGTCGGATAATTTGACTAATAAATGCTGTGCTGAGTTCTTCTTGGGCTTAGTCTAAATTGTGCCTTCTTGGGTTCTTGTATGAATATCTGATTCTCATTCATTAATGTAGGGAAGTTTGTTTCTAGGAACACCCTCAGTGATTTAACTATTGACCTCCTTGCTGTGTCTTCTTCTTGATGGGCAATTATTCGAATATTGTTCCTATTCGTAGCACTTGTCATTATTCTCAGGCTTTCTTTCCCATCTTTTATTATGCTGTCTGACTGTATTTACTGAGAGTCCTTGTGATCTCTGGTACGATTCCCTACCTCTTCCAGTTTGTTGTTGAGGTCTGTTATCATGTATTTGTTACCTCATCTATTTGTTCTTATACTTCATGTTAGTTCATGGACCTCATCCCTTCTATTGTGGATTTCATCTTTTCTGTTACTATGACTTTATCATTCATTACTTCCCTCATATCCTGTATTACTCTAAGAAGCATTCTGAAGATTTCCTTTTGTTGTAGATCAATGTCTGTTTCTTTTATGAGCTTCTTTAGGGTAAGGATTTCTGCTGTTGTTGTATTTGTCTTACTTGTTTTCTTGTTGAGGTGTGCTGCTTTCTGTGTAATTTGGGAAAAACTTGGTACTATGTTTCCATGTGACTGAGGAGACACTCAATTCCTTCTCTGTGTGACTGGTAAGGGTGATTAAAAGGACTATCTGTGCCCTAACATGGTGGTGGGTTGGGCTGCTGTGTAGGTGATGTAACCTAGCAACTCAGTGACCAGAGTTGGTGGGGGACCTCAGAGGGTGGGCTCAAGCCGGGCATGGTAGGTATGTCTCTGGGCTGCAGTGTGGGAACAGGCTTGCAGACTTACAGACATGCAGTGGGGGAAGAGGATTTGTCTAGGGTTGTCTGGACTGTCAGGCCACTATTGTCAGTGTTTTAAAAAGAGTCTCTGTGGAGACTCAGTTTTTGGCTTGGGCCATGACTGTCAGGCCCTGGCTTTTCTTATTTTCTTATGTTAAAATCTTAGGCTGTGCTTTAGAAATTAGGCTTCTGCTTGTTTTGTTATGTTGACATTATACTAATATACCAGGGCCAGGTGTTTGTGGTTACCTTCAAAATTACATAAAGGAACAAAATCAGGAATTGTGTTACAATTATCCTTTTTTTCTTTTTATCATGGGCTTTTGGGGCTCACTGGTACCAGGGTTGTGCTGCACTGTCTCCCAGGAAAGGGAGATCAGATTAACCAAGTGGGTTTGGGTATGACTAGATCTGAATTCTCCTCTGGTTGCACACCTGTGTCACCCTTGGCTCTTTTGGGTAAATATCCCAGCAGCTCTTCAATTGCTGAAAATTAGCAACTATCTATCCTTACCCATGCTGGCAGTCACAAAGCTGGAGAGAGGAGGAAAAGGAGATGACTAATATATTCACTCCCTTGCTAAGAGAGGGAGAATGCAAAGCTCATGAAGCAGGAGTGGGATGGATAGTAGAGAAGTGAACTCCGGAGTGAGGACTTGTGGATAGTTCTTGGAGGCTCTACAGGAGCCTGAGATTATGACCACCTTTAGACGGCAGCCTTGGGTAATACAACAAGTGCAAGTCTCAGTCTTGGCTCCACGAAGGTGTGGATGCCATCCCTCTGGATCTGATGAGGGATTAGAGCACCCCACGGGCAGACACAGTAAACTTAGAGAATTTCAGAGAGTTCTAAAATTGCTCCGTGGGCAAAAATTGCTAAAAGAGGTCTAAACCAGGTCCTACTACACAAGTCTATTTTTATCACCCAGTCTCCTAATATTGGCTTCCTTATCTTTTTATTTTATTTTTTTTTGGTCTAACAATAGGAACATGGGTTGGGTGATTCTATTAGGACTCATCTTGACTCTTTCAAATTGTAACAATGTTTACAACTTAATAAAAACCAAGCACTGCTGTACAGTCTGACTCACAACACCTGACTCATTATGACCCAGCTACCACCACTAAAACACTAAGATCACCTGTTTGAATACCTCAATCCCATTGAGGAACCATGAACAAAAGAAAGGCCCTTAATGAGCTGGATTGACACTGTAGCTAAAAATATGGGATCAATTATAGGAATGATTGTGAGGATGGCTAGTGGCCAGACAGTGTAAATGCTTTCTGTTCTGCATAGGGTCATGATGGCTCAGAACCAACTTAATGGCCCCTAGAACTACAATCTCAATGATATTCTGTATCCTCTAATCACTGGTCTCTTTGTCTGTTCTAATATACCTCTGAAACTTTTTAGACCTTAAAAATTACAATCAATTACAATATTAATTATATTATATACTACATATACTATATATATAGTATTCTACAATTTTTCTATTCCTTTGTTTTGGAATGAAGCCTGAATGTATCAGGCTAATTCATTAACAACAGTAATCATAAATCGGAAGTAGCCCAATTACACCAAGTTATTTTATTCATTCTCCTAGATGAACTGTTTCAAAATTTATTAAACTATCCACTTCTCTAACCATGTTTCTCAAAAAGCAAATAGTTAACAGATTATTTTGCCCTTTACATTGTAGAATTACAGACATTATAGGAATCACCAGGGAAGCTACCCCTCTACAAATTTGGAATATAGTTTCATTTTTTAATTTTCACATTTACAGCAGTCAGCCAAGTGAGATGTGAACTAAGCCTACATGGCAGAAGCACACTATTATCTGACACTGAGGACTGCAAATCATATGATCTGGAGTAAAAAGAGTGGTATTATCAGAATTTAAATTGTGAGAATCGATAACAGTGGGAGCCCAGGATACATTTGTGAGAACTACATAGGAAACAAACCTTCAGTCATCTTTCTCTGCCCCTAATCGCGGCGTGGGAGGAATGTAGTTCATTGGAGAGATGAGTTTGGAAATCAAAGCAATTAACTTGACTTGAAGACTTTAAACTTTGTCAGTTGATTCCCATGTCTGATGCACATTGAATCCAATCTGGTTTCCAATATTTTCTGTATTTATTTATTTATGTGTTCATAGTAGGGTATATATTAGATATGTTATTCTTTCAAGGTCACCCTCTTGAAGTTTGTCATATGCTTTTGTTTTCCCAAATATGAAACCTAGGATCAATAAATATATAAGGGCACCAAGCAGAATGATTTTTTGTGGGGTGAGGGGCAGTATTGAAAAGATGGGAGTAAAAGGGATATGATGTCAAGGTGTCCAGTAAGGAAAGGAATGCTTGAAAACTAATTCTGATAGCAATTGTAGAATACTGCTTGACATGATGGAATGATCGAATGATATGATATATGCATATATTAAATATACTAATGTATAGTATAATTCACATCTACTTCATAAAAGTCTATTTGATCTTCTTCTGATTTTGTCCAAACTCTCTACATAATGTCCATTATTTCATGATATCTACATTAAACAGGATGCTACTATTTTTTACAATAGTACAAGTTTTTTTTTACATTTAGGAATATGTATATGTGAAATATGTAAGTGATGAAGCCTTTAAAATCTTGCAGATTAAATCAAAGATTTTAATATGAATGAGAACTCATAAGAAAAACTGTAAATTATGACTCATAATATAATATAGCTCATAAAGTAAAGAAAGCAAAAATTCTCACAACTACAACTCTCTTAAGGTAATATCATAATAATAAATGATGAAAAGATTGAAGTTCTCAAGGATTTCTTCTTATTTGGATCCATAATAGAATTTCATCAAAGCAGCAGCCAAGTGCATTCAAATAATGCACTGAATAGGATAAATCTGTTACACAAGATCTCTTTAGAGCTTGAAAAAAGAAGGTCATTATTTGAGAACTAAAATGCACTTGACCCAAGCCATGAATTTTCAGTGGCCTCATATGCATGTGGAAGTGGAGCATTGAAGAATGAAGACTAAAGAAAAACCTATCCATTATATTATGGTACTGGCAAATCATTGAAAGTATCATGGACGTCCAATAAAGAACAAACAAATCTATCTTGGAAGAAGGGCAGCCAGATAGCTCCTTAGAGGTTGTGTTACACAGGGTTCCCTACGGGAACAAAACCAGTTCACTGATAATTTTATGTATATTTATACAGCTAGAAAGATATCCAACCTAAGAGATAAATGGTTAACTAATCTATAAAATAGTACAAATGGCTTGATGCAACTCACTTGCATGAGACAACATACACTGGCAGTACTTCTAGTCTTGAGGGCCACTGGGTAGTTCTCCGTGGAGTAATTCAGGCTCTCTGGCCACAGGCAGCACACAGCAAGGCAGGTCACCAACAGTCAGCTGGATGTCAGGTTCAAATAGTCCCCAGCTCAAGAGATGTATATTCCATTAGCATGATGAAGCAGAGCTTGAAGGAACCTCAACTCACATCAACACAGTCCATGGATTAGGTGGTCCATGAATAGTGTAGCTTGCAAATTGAGGCACAGGACAAGCAAGGCAGCTAGCTACACACTGAGCTGAAGATCCAAGGGCAAGAGAGAGAAAGGTGAAGCTTGTAAAACCAATTATAACTCCGCCCTTCAATTACTCTCACATGTGTCCATTGGCCGTGTTGTCACAGCAAAGCTACCTATCTTCTTTGACCGTGTCGGCACAACACATCTACCTGTCACAGAGGTAAATGTGGTGAGACTGTTTTCAAGTGCTTTGAACACGCTATCTGGAGAGACCTGTCCCTCAAGGACATCATGTTTGCTAAGTGGTTTGTTGTCAGATTTCATCAAGTCAATTTAAACGAACAGATACGCTATGCACCACAGACATAAAAGGATAATCTGCAGTCCCAAGCTATCCTCACAATTATTTTTATGATTAAACTCACCTAAGCAGCAACTATGCCAATACTTCTTGTCAAATATCTTCCTCTTTTTTACTGTCCCTTTATTTTACCAAACATATTATCCTTCTTCAGAGATTGTTTCTCCTGACTACATGTCCAAATTACGTAAAATAAAGTTTCACCATCCATGTTCCTAAGGAACATTCTGGCTCGAATCCTGTCAAGACAAATTATTATTTTTTATTTTGGGAGCCCTTGCATCTTTCAATATTCTTCACCAGCTTCATAAAACAAATGCATTGATCCTTCTTTGCCTTCCTTATTCAGCATCCAGGTCTCACACATACCTTAGGCAAAGGAAAGTGCCATGGATTGTGTCATGCGTAACTTAGTCCTCAGAGTAACATCCTTGTTCTTGCTGTCATCCCATAACAAGGCTGAAGGATGTTTTATTCTGTTGTACATAGGATCAGTCTGAATTGACTCCGACACCAAAAAAAATCACCAGCATGTATGAATGAAAGGGAAAATATTTAACAACCATTTTGTGGCCAATGGAATGTAAAATGTGGTTTATCATACTTAGCATAGCTATTATTGGGGAAATTGCCCAAATTCGCTAAAACTACAACCATGAAATTTATTTTTATAATAGCATCTTAGTCCATTTGTTTTTGTTTTTTTTCCAGCAGTTTCTAGGTGGACAGAGTGATTCTGCTCCTCTTGGCCTAGTTTTCCTGGTCTCATCACCATTTAATACTGCTTGTATAGTTTGCTGATGCTTGCTGGAGAAGACCTTTTGGAAATATTATTGGTTTAATTTTTTCCTTATACCTTTAAAAATAGTTAGTGTGGATGTAGACATGGAACAAAAGCTATCACTACTAATGTCACATGGAATTTGACTGAAAGTGTACATACCAGAAAAAAATGTCTACTTCTTTTTCATTGATTTGACAAATGCATTCAACTCTGTAGACCACTATGCATTGTGGATAGCCAGATAGACTGACACAGTGTCTGCACCAATGGGTTCAAGCAGAGGAACACTTTTGAGGATGGCAAAGGATTGTGCAGTATGTCATTCTGTTGTGCAGAGGGTGGCTATATGTTGGAGCTGACATAAAGACGTGTAGCAACAAGTCTGGACCTGATCTCAACTTGAAAGAAAGAGATAAAGTAGATAATGGTAGTATGCAATAAGTCATGTGTCCTAGCATCACTTACGGCATACAGTAAACAACTTACTTCATATTATGTCAACCAAAACAAGTCTTAAGGACAATTCAAAATCAGATAATTAGGAAGTACACTACAGCTCTTCCTACTAACAAAACCATGATGTTAAATGTATCTGTTACTATATATTTGTTAGCTAATACAGAAAATGGTGGTCCTTTGGGGGGGATTTACAGTGTTGGACCATGAAGGTTTTATTGCACATTTGATGAGAGATAGTTGATATTGCCTACTGTTACCGACTGATATAACCAAAGCGAACCCACCGTCATGGAATCCATTCTGACGCATGGCAACCCAACTCAGAGCAGGGTAGAACTGCCTCTGGGGGTTCCAAAAACTAGTTCTTTTTTATTTATTTTTTAAATTAAGAATCATTTTATTGTAGGCTTGCACATCGCTTTTTACAATACATAAATAAACATAATGTGCCAAGCACTTTCACATGTCCACTGCTGTTATTGTTCTCCAATCATCCACCTTTTCCCTTGAGCCCCTGGTGTCTCTTCCCTGCTCTCCCCACCCCACCAACCCTCAATACATGACTATTGTTCTATCATATCTTACATTGCTCGACCTCTTCCCCAACCCACTCCTATGATGCCCGTCCTTCAAATAGGAGCTTCTGTGTATATCCTTGCAGTTGGCTCCATCTCTCTACCCCACCTTCTCTCCACCCCTCCAGCAGCTCCAATCCAATGAGCACCCTGGCCCGAAAGGGCTCATCCATCCTGGTTTCCCCATATCTCCAGCTCCCCTCCCCACCAGTGTACCTTCTCCAGTCCATCTTGATTTGTAAGGTAGAATTGGGACCATGAGGGTTGCGGAGAGGAAGACTTCAGGAACAAGAGGAAACTTGTATGCATCATCGCTGCCCTGTTGTCCCTTGACTGTTTTGTCTCCTTTCCTTTACTCCCCTGTAAAGTGGTGACCAACAACATGCCAGTGAGCCTTAGGACCCCACCCTGCTCTCCTTTCTTTCATGATGACTTGGTTCTTGTTCTTTGATGCTCGACATCTGCTCCCTACAGCCCTCTTGATCACACAGGCTGGTGTGCTTCTTCCATGTCGGCTTTGCTGTTTCTGTGCTGAATGGCGACTTGATTATCTTCCAGTCTTTGAGACTCCAGACATTCAATCATTTGGTAGCTGGGCACCATCGTTTCTTCTACTCTGTTTGCGTCTGTCTTCAGTGATCATATCAGGAGTCAATTGGTCCACTGATTTTGATTTTTGTTCTTTGTTGCCTGTTACCTGTTTGTTTCAGCATCTCATGATCGCACAGGTAGGTGAGTTTCTTTTATGGTGGTTTTGTTGCTCTTGAGCTTGATGGCTGCTCCTTTATGTTCGAGCCTTTAAGACCTTCAATGTTATATCTTTTGATAGCTGGGCATGGTCAGTTTCTTCACCACTCTTGGTCATGCTCCCACATGTCCTCAGTGGGCACCTTGTGGATATGTGCATACAGTGATATGTGAGAAAAACTAACTCTTGATGAGGGTAGAAAGCTCCATTTTTGTCCCAGGAGATTTATGCCAAAGAAATAATTAAATTGGGGTTTCTGCTTCCTCTTCTGGATTCATTAGTGTTTAAATGTTTTTTTTTTGACATTACACTGGGATAATCCATAACCTCCAATATTAAATGTCTCCTATAGCACTTTAGGAAATAGAGACTGAAACACCTGAAATTGGAGTTTGAAGAGTTAGAGATTTATGTTAGAAAGTTGAAAGAAAAACTGTAGCATTGAAACGTCTAGATAGCAATGAAGTGATTTCAAAAAAAAATCCGAAAATAATAATGTGCGGTGACTATTATTGGTTATTACAAGATAAGATGAGCATGGGGGAAGAATTGGCTTTTCTGAACCAAGATTGAAGAAAATAGATTCCAGAAATGGAAAGCTGTCTGAGATTGGAAGCATTGCTTTTTTCTGCCCATTAAAGAGAATGAGATAAGATTGAAAAATTCTTGGAGAAACAAAAAAATAGAGAAAGTAAAACTTCTCAATTGTATGAAGTTACTCAGCTTCACAACTCCGTTTCCCTAGGAGTCAAGTCCAAGCCCTGTACCATCCTGTATAATGCTATACACGGAGGCTTCCTGCTTTCCTTTCTGATTTCTTTGCCCACCTTAAATCTCACTTCAATTAACCCACATTCTCATGTGAAGAGTGATCAGTCTCACCTCCAAGCGTTTATACTGACGTTAATTCTTTTGTGAACAGCACGGCTTGACATCCTAAAGTGTTAATCATAATGAACTCGGAAAGTAACCTTGTTATCTCCTCCTGGAAAACATATTTTCTGATCATGTTTATTTGTGATTTAGGTAAGCTTATAATATTGTATTCTGCCGCAGAGTTGCCTTTCATGCCTTACCTACTCAATTTGGCATCCCATACATCAAAGGCCTTTGCAAAGGCTTTGGTTGTTGTCAATGTATAAAACACGTGACCCTATTGATGGATGGGTTGATTCCAATTTATATTTACACAACAGGGTCTCCAAGGTGCAGTCATTACAGAATCACATCGCTACATTTTTCTTCCTAGGACTAGCTGATGGGCTCACACTGCTGAAATATTCTGTTAATCGCAGAATATTTGAATACTGTAACACCGGGCTTCTTTACCACATAAAAAATACATGTGTATGTGTTGAATTAATTTATCAAATGCACTGTAGGCTAAAAATGTTTCGCTATGTACTACTTCTAATTTACTATTATTTTATAATATGAAAAAAAACTCTCAACATTTATTGTACTACACCCTCGTTTTATAGAGAAATAATATTTAACAATTATATTTTAATAAGGAAACTTTTGTAGATAGAGTCAGACTTTAGTGATAGTAAATATTTTCGAAGGCCTGGTGAGATAGTGCTTATAAATTAGACTGTGATCCACAAGGTCCAGAGTTCTAAATCACCCAATCCTCTGCAGGAGAAAGATGGAGTTTTCTAGTCCCCTAGAGAGTTACAGTCTCGGAAACCCACCAGGGTAATTCTATCCTCTCCTGTAATCTCTCTGGGAATCAACACTGGCTTGATGGCAGTGAGTTTGGTTTGCGGTTGTTATTACATCAAGATATTAAAAAGAGAAAGGAGATAATTCAACAAATTTAGAATCATCCCATATAAACATGTTCACATATTACAAATAAAGGTAATATCAGAAAATTGAGCAAATATGCAATACTAACAGAAAAAAAAACTCAAATCAGTATAATATGTAATATTTTATTGTTGTTAGGCACTGTTCCACCAGTTTCGACTAATAGTGACTAACCGCAGATGCTACTCAATCCTGTGTCATTCTCACAATCTTACATGCTTTAAAATCTACTTTGCTTTCACAGTGCCAGTCCTTTATATTGAGGGTCATACTCTTTTTTTTCCTGACCCTCTGCTTTAACAATTCCGATGAACCCCACCGACTGTCTTTTCAGGTTATATGTCCAAAGCAGTGGTGAAGAAAAGTAACCTTATTTCCTAAAAAGTATTCTGGCTGTGCTTTCCATATAGAACTAATTCTTTTGGAAAACAGTAATATATTTAGTATTTTTTGCCAACATTACAATTAAAACAATGTAGATTCTTCTTCTGTTAAGGTCAAATGCAAAGGGACATTTTTGCTTTTTAATCATTCATTTTTAAAAGCTTTTTCACAAATTCAGTGAAGTTTTAAAAAGCAGATTAGTGTCCCCTTCAAGAGGTTGTAAACAATATTTCCTGTCACTGATTGCAATTTCTGCAAGGGTCCATCACTCATCCCATCTTCTCTCTGTTCTTTCCGTTTTCCTCCCTGCTCCTTTCCTAAACCTTCTGAACTTCGTCCTCAGGTGAATGTTCTTTTTTATCTCCAACACTTGGTTACTCTAAGGTACACAGAGTTACCTATTGCTATGATTTGTCTTATAAATCTCCTATTTCTTTGCTGAAAGTTGAACCATTCGTAAGGGTTCACTTTCAAATCTGGAGGGTAACTAAGGACCACAGTCCCAGAAGTCCCACCTGTCTCTTTCAGCCCAATGGTACAGGTGATGTGATGTTGACTTTTTAAGTCTACATTTTTATCTGACTCTGTCCAGAACTTTCGAATATGACCTCTATATGAACGGAAGATAATAGCATCCAGGCATCTTTTATTTCTTCTGCATGAAGACTGATGATCACCTGATCCATTATTCAGTTAAATTAATTGTGCCCATTAATTTCCTTCACGCCTTATTCATCTGCATGAGGAAAGATCAATAATTGAATCTCAGATGGCTCCTAAAGAACTTGTAACACCCATTGTACACAATGTTACACCAGAGATGGCCTGTGGAAGTTACATAATTCGTTGTCATTTTGACACCTGAGTTAAGGGGTCGAGTTTAGCCCGTCAGTAAGGTCACAGCTTGATGACCTCATTTTTAGGTGCAAGGAGATTAATAGCTCGCTGGAGGCAGAACACAAGTTCACTCCCTGTAAGACAGTGCTGATGACAAGCCTGATGGAGCTATACTGACAGCCAGAGCCCTGGGTTTCTTGCCATCATCTTCCTTTTACCTGGCCCCTCTCCTGCAATATCCCCTGTAAATCCTTGCCAACTAATTAAGTTTTGTTTTCTTCATGGATGGTGTTCTTGATTTCAACTTTCAATCCATCAATTCTTTGTTCAGTAGTACTCAAGGCATCAAATCTGCTGCTGAGAGAGTCTTACATTGAAGTGTGATATAGTAAAGGTGTATGCTGACTCTGGTAGGCTCATTTTACTTTTCTTCCACTCTAGCATGATTTTAAATATGAGCAATTGATAGTATTATTCCCAGTTTACCCTGATCTTATTTGTGCAGATGATAATGAGTTTCTCAATCATCTTCCCCCACAAATGTAGCCAACTTAATTCCTGTGAATTTCATCTGAAGATGTCCACATATATGCTCACCTTTTATGTTTTTGGA
This sequence comes from Nesogale talazaci, assembly GCA_004026705.1. Lineage (NCBI taxonomy): Eukaryota > Metazoa > Chordata > Mammalia > Afrosoricida > Tenrecidae > Nesogale > Nesogale talazaci. Next base: position 180,569 of record PVJH01000080.1, read on the forward strand.
AAAGTTATTGGCAATAAAAGGGTTGTCTTGCAAAAGTCCATCATGTGCACTCTAGTTTTAATTCTATTTTTGAGATCATATTTTTGAACTTTTAGTTTGTTTATAATGTTTGCTTTCTAGTAGCCTCAAATTATCCATACATTTAGCATAGTTGCTTTTTTTAGAATAAAAAAGTTGTAGAATTCTTCAATTTCTTCATAGCTAGCATATATATATATACACACACAATATACTTTTATTAACAAAATCATACTTCACAGTAGATCTTGAAATGTTCTTATATATAGTGAATTAGATGGTATTCAACTAGAATTTGGCATTTATACCATAGTACACCATACAGCTATTAGACTGGAAATGGTCAGAATTTAGCCAATTCAGCTTACTAATGATTAGGCTTATAAAGGAGATGACTTGACACAGTGGCTGCAACCATATCTTCAAAAATGGCAACTGATAAGCTAGACCAGAATTTGTCTGTGCTTTGTTTGGCTGTGCACAGAGTCCCTAAGATTCGGAATCAACTTGAAGACACCTGATGATATGAGAACTGCAGTGCCTAGGATATTAATCTTTATGTGCTCCATTTAATTTTGTTATGATTTATTTTTCCCAGTCGCACACTGCATACATTTCACATCCTGCTTATCAAAATATGTTTTCAGTGGTGTCTTTTCATTTTGTAACTATGCATGAGTGCAGAAATACAGCCTTTGTTCTGTATGGATAACACATGTTCTTTCAAGACAAAATTCTGAATATTCCTCAGCCATAACCATAAAAAATTGAAAAAAACTTTTAATAACATGTGAGGCTGCATTTATAGAGAAGAAAATTAATACTTATATTGTGTAACAGGAAGAAGTTATATAAATAAAATGGCTATACAAGTGTAAGGACAGGTAAATCCAATCAGGCTCAAGCCCACAAGTCAGCTATTAATCTGTAGACTTTCCCTGACCGAGTTTGCTGTCTTGATTTATGAATCAAGAATCAGGAAGGCAAATCTGAAAGCAGTACACTCATCTTCTGGTAGATGTAGAGTCAAGTGAATCCAAGATCTTCAGGCAATAAGCCAGCCTTCTGATTGCTCCTAGGTCCTGTAGGTAGTTAGTTGGACTTGTCTCTAGGCCAGGACAAGAACTTGATGATACAGAAGCAGGAGTCAAGTCAGCAAGGAGAAGCCTTCCCACACTGTCTGCTTTCAATTGTAGCAGGTAAGAATAATGCATTCCTCCCTAATGCTCTTAGAGCTGCATTGCTGTCCACAGAATAAAGCATCATGGGATTGATTACCTTATATCAGGTCACCTCCTTGTGCAACCTCAACTGCCAAAGGACTGAGAATTCTGTACTAGTCAAGTTGCCATAAAACCTAACTATCATAATTGGTTTTCTGTATATGAAGGCATAGGACAGCAGTGAGCACAGTTTGAAAAGATAATGACCAACATGCTATTAAAGTGAGAAGCATCTGGGTTCTTAAAGGTTTACAAGCAGTCATGTAAAATACAGCTATAGTCTCAAATTGAAAGGAACAAAATATGAATGTAGCTAAGAGCTTAGAGTAAAAACAAACCTATGTAAGCCACACCCCTATCTACTGTGAGACCTAAAGAACTCCAAGTTTCCTGGATACTGCTGAATATATATCTATATTATATATAAAATTATAGTATTATAAATATATAATTTATGATAAATTATAATAAATATATTTATAATAAATTTATATTATAAATATACATGATATAATTATATAAATTATATATGTATAATTTATTGTGTTTCTCTAGTCAAAGTTGCTAATTTCCATGATCTTTCCTGCAATATGACTGGTAAGAGGGGAGGGGAAGATACTGATAATATTTACCTGCAAGTGATTATGAATAGAATTCCCTGGGGTCCTATTCTACTTCATAGAACTGGGTCCTCTGAGAAACAGGAAGAAGGATCAGATTACCAGTAAAATCTAGTTATGGAGTGTATTCTCTGGACCTGAGATCCCAGTGCAGTGTACCTGCTGGATCCAGAAGATGGCTGTAACATCTGAGGATCAGCAGAAAAACCAAGATTCAGAACATGGAACAGAGTGGCGGACTTCCAAACCCATCAAAAAATAAAGCTGAGTGGTTTTGTGCAGCTGAATTCCTTGTGGAGTATAGTGCCTCTGGACACTTAATAAGGGAAGCCGGGCTTTCTGACCCATGGAAGCGAAGATGAGTAACTTTGGGTTGAGGTTTACTGGAGTGAGGGGTTCTGGAAACTTAATTCAGGTAGCTGGATTTGATGACTCACAGAGCCTGAGTACCTGTCTTTGGATAGAGGATTTTGGTGGAGTGGTACACCCCTTTGGACATTTATTAGCAAAATTGGAAGATATATTTTGTAACATATCTGTGACAGTTCAATAATCTCCTGTCAGTTTGAGTGAAGGGGTGAAATCCTTCAATGAGTTCATAGCCAACGTTGCCTCTCTGTGGGAATGGCTTCTCCTGAGTGTTCTGGGGACTCCTGTCTTTCTCCCGCAAGGTAGGACACACACTTTCCCCGCAAGACATTCCTGTTGACAAGACACATGGAGCTACACTGATGGAACCAGAGTTCTGGAGCTAGAAAAGCCACATGGACACCCAGGCCACCACTGAGATGCTTCCACTGCCACTGGATCTACAACCCTTTCCACACACTGGCTTGTGATCTTCCTGCATTTGGGATCATTGCATGTGTTGTGTGAGTTTGAAGAGAAATTCATAGACTGATATTGCACACAGGGGTAAATATTTGACTTCTGGACTTGATCTGGACTGGGCTGGGATGTTTTCTTAGTATACAACTAGTGTTTATATAATGCTCTTTCATATACATATATGAGTGCCTATGAATATGTTTCTATAGTTAACCCAGACTAAAACAATGTCCTTCTAAACAACTACCCTGTGCATTTCTAACTGGCATTGAAACTAATTAACTTCCTTAATAAACGCTATAATCATAAAATTTGTCTGTGAGTTCTGTAGTCACTACAATGACTATTAGAACCAAGAGAAATAAAAAAGTATCAATTTTTATGATTTTAATTCTTATTGGGGAAAAGTATCAATTTTATGTAACGTTTAATTAGAGACAACACAGCTATCACTATCGACTGTTTTGACCAGGGTCAAAGTAGTTGGTTACAGATAAAAGTGGAGACTACTATGTAACTTAACCCCAGATAAAGGAAAACAATGTATATGTATATGTATATGTATATGTATGTAATGAAATGATGAAACCTGAGATATCATTTTGAGAAAATATTTAAATCTATTGACACACACAAGCTGGTAATATAACAATGTAGTATACAAGGATGTTACTCTAAGTTGACGACCTACTTAAGAACCATCATTTACTTGAAACCCATCAGTTACTCAAAAACAAAGATTAGAAGATAGGGGCAGGACAACTAGAATACTAGAAATGGGACACATTGAAGACAATGGAAAAGATCGCTATCTCTTTGTTATAAATCTAGCTAATCTCATTCAACCATTTACCTGAAGATTGTGGTATGGGACTGAACATGCTGTGTCCACTTTCATTCAGTGTTCTTCAAAGTAAAGTCAACCAAGTCCTCACAACTACACCAAAAGACAATATTACAAGAAATGGAGAACTTTTTCCTTTTACTCTGATCCAAGATGAACACTCAAGGAAGCAGAAATGAAGCAATCATAGGAAGTATACACAGGTAATATGCTATATGATATCTCTCAACAGTTGACAAACAAGGATAACACATGGAGCAGGGGTGCCTCACTCAAATCCTGGGATTTGCGATTGCTTCATTTGCACATGGACACTGGAGAGAGAAATAAGGAGAAACACAGAAGAAAAGATGTGTTTTCATTCTAGCTTTGCTGACGAGTGCCTGTAGCACTGTTGCTTACAATGAGAATAAACAAACATGAGAACAAATACTCTTGTCTGCTACGATAGCACTCTGGGTGCTGTGTTAGAAGAAGTAGATCTAGAATCACCTTCACACAAGAATAGGGAGGCTTCCTCCCCTGGACTTCGGACATGTTTATCAGGTGAGACTAGAACCTGTTTGGTGAAGCAGAAGATCAGTGAAAAAGAGGACGATTCTCAACGAGATGTATTGAGACTTTTGTAGCAACAGTCATCACAAACTTATCAACTGTGAGGGTAGTACAGGACCAGAAAGTGTTTTATCTGTTGTATTTATGAGTGGCAAATAACTCTGTGGCACCTATCAACATGTGGGTTAATACGTCCCTCCCAAATGAATGGATTTGTTGTAATGCTTCCTCACAGCAGGGCTGGTACTTTCAGTCAAAGGAGAAAAGTTTTGTAGAAATGTTGGTTCTTTCTGAGTCATAAAAATTGAGCTAATGCTGTGAATCTTCCAAAGCAGATAACAAACTCATTGCAAATCTGGTTCCATCAAGTTAAGCAATGTTTGCTATGATTTTCATATAAAATTCTCACAATGCCAGCTGCTACTTTTTAATTTAATTGTACAATTTGTTCCATAATGAGCTTCGCTTTACTTTCTACAAAGCGTCAGTTTTAAAAGCAGTGCTCTGGGGCACCAACAGTTGTAGAAATCCCACTAGCTTTCAGGCTTTATTTCTCACACACCAAGTTCAACCAAAAAGAAAACAAAAATACAATAGAACAATGGGTGGCACGATTCATAAAGTATCAGTATTTGATGCTCACACTCCAAATGACTCCAAGGAAATTATTATTCCTTGAAATATTCTGAGGAAATTAAATAATATTTCAAAAGAGAATATTAGTGTTATTATTTTGTTCATCCTGCTTAGAAATACTGCAACATTAACCAAGACTGAAAAAAAATAGGAAAATTGCTAATTTGGGATCACAGAATACAAAAATCAGAATCTTTAGAAATATTAGTCTTATTTTTAAGCACTAAATTTATTTTTCTTTGTTCTGTCTTTTCTTTTAGTCACTGTTTATGAATACTGCTTCCTGGGGTCTCTAGGTAGCACACAAATGGTTAAATTCTCCACTCCCAGCAAAAGTTTGAATCCATCCAGAGGCTCTCTGGAAGGCAGGATTGGTGAACTTCTTCCAACAAATCATAGCTATAAAACACTATTGAACACTTCACCTCTGGTTGTGTGGGGTTACCAAGGTGAGAAACAACTTGATGGCTACTAAAACAACAAATCCCTTTTGGTTCCCTTTTTCAAGTGATTCGACTCTATAAATACAGTCCATAAAACAGAAATGGAATGATGCTCTGAATGATTAAGAAGTGTGAATCTAGTTTCCAGTTGTAATTGCCAACAGTCTAAAAACTACTAAATTTGCTTTCCAAAGAAGAGACCCAAATTATGTGCAGCTATCTCTAGTTGGCCAGTGGAGACATTCATATTGCTATGATCCTGAACAGATTTCAAAGGAGCATTCAGCCTGGCATGTATTTTAGTGGGTAAGTGCTTAGTTCCTAACCAGAAGGCAGTTGTTCTACTGGAGAAAAATGTGATGGTCTGCTTCTGTAAACATTTACAGTGCTTTAGGAAAGGCAACAGGATCAAAACTCTCAAGTATGGAGGGTTTATGGAGAACTTTTATCTTGTCTTAAATAGGATGAAGAGAAAAGCATCACCTCGATCAAGAAAATCATCTGAGGGAGGAAGGTTATAAGAGTTTCCAATGATCTACAGAAACTCAGCCCCACGTGTGGGTCATAGAGCATGAGTGAAACTGAAGCAATAATATAATTGGCAGCAGATCAATAACTTCAATTTGCAAACAGGACTACAGGTGTAGGAATGGGACTGTGATTAGTCAACATGTATTATGCTAAACAGAAGAACTTACAAGATGGGTTCTGAGTTGTCCAACCAAGGTAGTTACAATATGACTCATAATTGTGTGAGTTGTAGAAAAATATTCTAGCCATAATATTTTATATGATGCATTAAAATGCTGAATTTTATGCTTCTTTAACATCAGGAACTATGGCCAATATGGGTGCATACCTTCAACATAAGTATTTCATCTGTATGGTGAGCAAATCATCAGAGAAGCTGGCTTTTATCAAGAAGAATGTAGGACCTGAATTGAAGGAAAGCTTAATTACTTTTGAAATGCACATGACACAACCTGGCTTGCTGAAAGTGAGAAGGAGTTGGAAAATTTGTGGATGAATATCAAGGATCGCAACTCAATGTAAAGAAGATCCAAATCCTCACGGACTGACTAATTGGCAACCTCGTGATACGTGGAGACGAGGTTGAGGTTGACGCTGTCCATGATTTTTCTAGCTTGACGCAATAGTCGATGCTCATGGAAGAAGCAGCTAAGAGATCAAAAGACAAGTTGCATTAGGTCAATCTGATGCCCAAGGTCACGACAGAGTACTGAAAAGCAAGGACGTCAACTTGAGGACTAAGGAATGCCTGACCCTAGTCGCAGTATTTCCTTTTGCTTTTTTTTTTTTTAAGTCGCAGTATTTTCATTTGCCTCACATGCATGCAACTATTGGATAAGAAAGACGAAATAACCAACACATTTGAATTATGGTGCTGGAGAAGAATATTTAAAGTGCCATGGGTTGCGAAAAGGAGCTGCTTCAGGAAGCATGGATGGTGTGTGAGACTTCATCTTACATACTTTGAACATGTTGTAGGAGAGACCAGTCCCTAGGGAAGGACATCGTATTTGTTAAGGTGGAGAGACAAGTGAGAAGGAGGAATGGGCCCCAAGAAGACAGTTTAATATTACAGCTTCAACAATGGGCTAAAAGTCTGGGAAAAATTGTGAGAAGGATGCTGGTCTGGGCAGTGTTGATTTTGTTGAGCATAAGGTAATTATTTTAGATAGTTTTATGTCAACTTGAATATAAAAGTATAGGGGTGGCCAACTACTTAAATTGGCCACACCCTGATGGTGCTTCATGGTGGGCATGATCTTTTCATGCCCTAAGGAGGGCTCTGTGAACCTTCACATTGTTCTTCCTCTCTGCCTTTTGGCTATATGCATTCTGGCCACCTGGAGAGCTGCTGGAGCCTTTCCCTGCTTCCACAGACCTTGAGTCCACAGAAATTTCCAATCACTAAACTGTGATATTCTTGCATTATGCATCACTGTGCAGGACTTTGTGAGTCCATTGAGGGACTTATGAAATAGTATCAGACTCATGGACTTGAATGAATATTTTCATAATATAGAAATACTTCCATAAACATAAATAAGTATAGCTGGATGTATTTCTCTAGTCGATCCAGTATAACAGTTGCTATGGACATAACTGACTAGATAGTACCCCTAAACAACAACATGCCTGTGTGTATAATTCCATTTTGGAAGGCATTCTCTACAGCACTAATGGATAGCATTAGGGTGAAATTTAGGCCTGACTTTAGTAGACTGTGTGAATAACATCACACCATTTCCCTTGCCCATAACTTTAGACTTTATCTCCGTAGGTGAGGTGAACTAAGCTAGCTCTTGGCTTCCTTGGGGGGGATCTTTAATATTACTTTTCCAGAGGATGTGAATTCAGAAAACATCTTTGTTTTCCTGGGATGGATTATTACAGTTCTTATGTAAATCACTAGTGGTGTTAGCCTGGGTAGATTAGAGAAACAAATTCATAAACACATATGGATATAAGGGAAAGGTTTATATACAAGAAGAATGGAACATTGAGAAAGCATCCCAACCCAGTCCAGTCCAAGATCATAAGTCCGATATTAGCCCATATGTTGGATATCAGTCTATTAAGTCTCCTTCCAACTCACAAAGCATGTGCAATGACACCAGGACAATCACAGGCCAGTGAGTACAGAGTCCTGTGTGTCCCATGGCAGTAGAAGCATCCTGGCACTGGCAGGGGTCTCCCCATGACTCCTTGTTTCCAGAGCTCAGGGTCCATCAGCAGTATCCAGTGGCTGTAGAAGGATCTCAGCATTGATAGTTGTCTCCCTGTGGTCTCCCAAGCACCTCAGGGCTGGTAGGGGTCTCCACTTGGCTTCTCTGGCCCCAGAGATTTGGGTCCATCAGTGTGAGCCCATACGGCTTCTCCTTTGGCTCCTCCAGTCTCCAGAACTTAGGGTCTATATCATACTGCCCCGTTGTCTTGTGGGTAGACTCTCTCCAAGAGACAGTCAAGTTTCTCTCCTCCAATTGTGAAATACTATGAGACTTCCCAGAAATCTCAGGAGAAAGCCATGCCCACACAGAGGCCTCATTGGCTATCTCCAGATTGACAAGCTAGATTCCACCCCTACACTTCCAGGGTTGAAACTCACACAGATTGGTGACTGCCCCACCAGTAAAGCCAGACGACTATTTCCTGACTGAGCTTTGGCGTAATCAAGAAGACTGACATAACTTTTGGGAATTTCTAGCTTGTGGTTTGGGATCATTCATTTGGCTCTCCCATGCCTAACCTTTGACATTAGGGACTGAGCAACAACCATCAACAAAGGACATAGTTACCTATAGTTCTGTGAACTTCTATGACATGTGGCAGCAAAGTGCAAGACCCTGGGATGATATGTTCAAGGAAGGAGTAGGAGGGGAATGGAACAGAGTAGTGCCTTGGAACGGTCAAACCTTTGAGACATCTTAAATCTTCAACTCCCTGTGACTAGTCTCATTTTAATTCTTCTGAAAGAAATTATTACCATTCCATGCATCCCAAGTGCCCCAATTTTTGTCCACTTCACATAGAGACACATCTTTAAGGGTTAGGCTGCTCCTCACTAGGCTGGCTAGAGGAGTGATAGTAATCCACTTCATAGTCTGAAGGGAAGACTATTTACATTGCTGTTCAAATAATCATAAATAATTCAATGGAAGCAAAATTTATGCAGAGGATTGACAATAGATTTAGAGCTTACATTGTAAATCCATGAGCTGGAGATGACTCGTGAGCAATAGGTTAACACCAGACTAATAACCAAAGTTTGGTGGGTGGTTCAAATCAAATCCACCGGTCACTCCATGGGAGAAAAATGTGGCAGTCCGCTCCCATTAGAGATTTACTGTCTTGGAAAACTTATGAGGTTTTTCTATTTTGTTCTATGTTGTCTCTCTGCGTTAAAATGGCCTGAATGGCTATGAGTTAGTTTCTGGCTTATTTTATTTAGGAAGAATTAATGTATTGCCACACTAGAAATATAACTATTAAAAATCAGTCAGGGCCACAAAGCATCTAGTAAAATTTTATTTAGCCAAGGGTGAAATAATGTAGAAACAAGCATAATATAGATATCTAGAAGACTTGGAATCTCCTTGTACAAGAATATCGGTTAAAAAGAAAAACTGTCACATGCCTAGTTAAGATAAATTACAAATGGGAATAAGCCAAAACTCAAAACAGAAAATAGAAGGCAGATTTGTTTCAGCCTAGTTTTGTTGTTGTTGTTGTTGTTGTTGTTGTTTGTGAAGATGTCAGATTATCCTAAAGTCTGCAAGATTCAAAAATCCTTATGCATGTTAAAAAAGGTTATTTTTGCTTACAGAAATCAACAGTCAAGTAACATACACAAACATAGATGACTGGGAATAATACTTAAATGCGTAGTGTGTAAAGCATTTAATATATTCAGATTCTCTACTCAGCAGAGCATATATCCAGTATGCTGTTAATAGCATGAATTAGCACACATCTTTTATTTTATCATGTCTAGATATAAAACATTACCAGAAACTGAGAGGTTGAGATGGAGTCACAGAGAGGAGGCAGAGTTAGTGATGAAGAGGATATGCTTTATTGGAGGTAGTGAAGGATTTTGGGAAGAGAAGGGACAGCAGAGAGAGAGAGAGAGAGAGAGAGACAGAGAGAGAGACAGAGAGAGAGACAGAGACAGGAGCATCTTGAGCTCTGGAGAGGCTCTGTGGCCCGAAAGTTAGGTCAAGGAAGCCACCCCTGGCAGTGAGGCAGTGGATCATATATAGGGATTGAGCCAAGAATGTATGTACCGATAAGGGGATGAGGCTTTCCGATGTTGCAGTTGCAGGGTCTGAGTCAGGATATGGCTTGAGAGAACATTGATGTGCCTCCTAGAGCACTGAAGGAAGAGGCTGCACAGAATCGGCCCTGAGAGATAAGTTCTGTGAAGGGGCTGTGCCCTTTGGGGAGATAAGCTCTGTGAAATGCCAGAGGCAGGGTTTACAAATTTCAGCAGGTTGTTCATCTCTTTCTTAGTGAGGTTGATGCAAAAGGGGAGCAAGGAGCTGCCTGTTCCCGGGGGCTGCATGGTCTAGGAAGCTGCCCAGTCTAGGGGGCTGCCTGGTTCAACCCTGGCCCATACAGAAACATTGGAAGTAGCATGAGAATATATAGAGTAGACTAAATTCCCTCTCACAAGCTGCCTACTAGTAAATAAATTCATATAGAATGATATATGTACAATTACAGAAGATTTATTATTTTCTTACTTCCTACTTTAATAGTATAACATCCACTTACTTAATTCTTGTAAGAGTATAGTTTCATTGAGAGAATCACAAGCAATGTTGATACCTAATAGACTGCTAAGATTACCATTGCCAGTGTATTTCAGGGCAAATATCAGTGTTCAGGCAATTACCTGACACAAATGTGTGAAAACGAAAAGTGATCCATATAATGTGTTCCTTTAAGTAAAGTTCACACAAAGATGTAAGCAAAAGAAGACTGACTCTCATGTACTAGGTTTATAGCTTTAAAACATGGTTTTAATGAGTAATTCATAATCAATGGATTATACTGTTTGGAAAGCTGTTGCAAAGAAAAAATGATATTTAATCAGGGTCAGTATAAGAACAATAACCTTGAGATAGCGATGGTGAGTAATTTTTCAAGGGAAAAATTTTACTTAAAACAGAGGAAATCAAGGTAAATGAGAAACTATAATTGCCTGCCTTCACTTTTAAAAGAACACGTCAAAAGATCCAAAATAAAGGTTTAGACTGTTTTAGGCTCTCAGTAATGGTGAAATTTTCTCCCCTATCCCTAAGGTTGTTTATAAGAAGCCCTGCTGAAAGTGTGCTTTAAACATTGGGATGCTCTCTGCAAGGTTGGCTGTTCAAACCTAACAGTCACTAAGTAGGAGAAAAATGAGGCTGTCTTCTCCCATAATGATGGAGCATCTTAGAAACCTAAACCTAAACTAATTATGTACTGTTGTACTGAGTTGGAATTGCTTCTTTGACAATAATTCTGTTTTTATATTGTTGTGGTTGTTTTTAATCATCCCTCCTTTGCTATTAAACCCATATATGAAGATAAAAAGGCATTTTGAATAAAGTGTTTTTGTGGGAAGGGAACAGAATCTGGATGAGATTATATGTGGGCAAACTCTCAAGATTCATATGTCAAGGAGTCTGGGCGGCCAAGACTCCATGGAGGAAACCTTCTTGTCCTTGGGTTGGAGATGCTTCTCACTCACATTCCCCTAAATAAAAGTTATCCCCCTCGATACACCCCCTCTCGATTATAACAATTTTAGGGTGCTACTTGCAAGCATATTGTTGTTACAATATTTGCTTGCAGGTCAATGGCTTGAAAGTTATCTGCCTAAAGGTTATCCTCCATCAAAAACAATCAGACCCTATTGTTTATTTCATCATAAATAGGGCCTACTCTCTTCTGATATGGACCATCGATTGTTTCCCTGGATAAGAGCGCAAAGACACTTATGGTCAAGCCAACTCAGAGGTGACAAAGATTAGGTGCCATCTTAACTCTAGAACTTGTCTACCTTGTTACTTATGTACCTTCCCATCACGTATATACCCCTAGTACCTCCCCTTACAATTGTGTGGACACTCCTAGCTCATTCCCCTCCTGTTATGTGTATGCCTCTTGTATTCCCCCTTGGTCTATGTGCCTTAGGTTACTTCAACTCTTTTCCTCTGCCAGGGCTTGGCTCCTGAGGTCATGACTGAGGAGGTGAGATCTTGCATGCTTTATTCTTGTCTGGTGTCTCTTTAATTTACCCCTCAGTTACACAACTGTCCCATGGACCCATTCAATTGTAGGGAAGTGGGTCTCCCACTAGCTCTGACGCCGCCATGTAGAAAATGATTAGAAATCCTTAAAAACGCTGCTAAAATCATATTTTTGTGGGAGCTAATGTAGTTGGTTCTGAAACATAGGGACCCTAATTACAACAGAATGAAAAATGGCCCCATTCTGCACCGGTCTTACAATACAGGGTTTATGTGCAAACTTGATTATAACCACAGTGTTAGTCTATCTTTATGAGATTTCTTTGTGGACTCCTACTTTATCAAGTTTGAGGTTGCTTTTGAAAATATTTTTTCCCATTAACTTCATCTTAAATACCATTTTTCTATCACATTCTACAATCACGTTGTCATATTTATATCTTTGCTTTGTACTACTGAGGGATCAAATGAAAACAAACAAACAAAACAAACGACACTGACCACAATCATAAATAAAACCTGAAAATGCCAAAACCAGTCACACAGACCTGGGAGAGACGAAGAGCTCAAGTAGTGCCTACGAAAATAAGCAACAGAAAGTGGTAAGGCTGCATTTGATTTGAAGGCAAAAAGATTTGAAGGACTCAGAAAAAACCAGCAGTGAATGGCACTCTGGATCTCCTAACTCTCAACGTTTGAAAAGAGAATTCTGACCCATCCCTGGCATAGGCAGGGCAGGATCAGCTTACAATCTGAAAAGGCAAACTATAGTCTTTGTTCACAGAGAACAAGCCTGACCAAAATTGAATAATAGCTGATGGAATTAAACAAAAAAGCCCGGATATAGAAGTAAGTGGATTACTAATGGAAAGTTCAGAGAGCTAACCCTGTCAGATCTTCATTCAGCTGTGTGGTAGAAGGTCTGGATACCTGGTATAAGTTCTATTGTTGCTAGGAGTTACTGAGTCATCTCTGAATCACAGCGATCTTATATAAAAGACACTGCCTGACCGTACTCCTTTCTCACAATTTAACTTATGTTTGAAGCCTTTGCCGCAGCCACAGTGTAAATTCATTGACTTAAAGGCTTTGCTCTTTTGAACTGCCCTTCTACTCTACCAAACATGATGCTTTTTTCTCCAGGGTCTAGTCTCCACAAACAACATTTCAAATTATGAGAATCAAAGTGTTGCCATTTTTGCTTTTGATGAGAATCTTGGCTGTACTTCTTGCAAGAGATATTTGTTTGTTCTTTTGGCAACCCATTGTGATTTCAATAGTCTCCACTAGCACCCTGATTCAAATTCATTGGTTTTCGCTAGTCCTCTCATTCAATATCCCACTTTCACCTGCAATTGGCACAATTCAAAATACCATGGATTGGGTTTAGCATGCTTTATTCCTCAAAGTAACATTCATGCTTTTCAAAACATTAAAGAGGTCTTATACAACAGATTTTCTCAATGTAATATATCAGGTATAAAATTTACTCAATGCTTACAACATGCACACAAAAAGTTTCCTTCATGAGCATTGACTGTGGATTCCTATAGGACAAAATCCTTGACAGCTTCAATCTTTGCTCTGCTTATCATGATGTTAATTATTTTTACAGTTGCTATGATTTAATTTTTTTTATCTTGAGTTACATTTCATACTGAAGGCTGCAACTCATGGCCTTCATGGAGTGCTTCAAGTTCTCCTCATTTTCAGCAGGCAAGGTTGTGTCATTTGTGCAGCATGGGGTGTTTCTCTAATCTTGATGCCATGATCTTCACATAATCCACCTTCTCTGATTATTTACTTGTTGGGGTCTCGGCCCGCGAGACCCTCACGTGGGGACCTTAGGAAGCGACGAACCTGGATGAAGAAAAGACACAGAGACAGGGAGCAAGACAAATTCTGATCAAACTCGTTTATTCAAGGCTCAGCCAGCAGTATTTATCTCAGAGCATGAGATGAGGTAGAGGGCACACATTCCATTCCAAATATGGTGTGCTTTTAAACCAACGAGCATTCAGTGTAATGCCTAATGGCAGTAAAGGTCAGTTACTTCAGGCTATCAGGGAATTGCAGCAGCCAGGGGTCTCAGGGCGGGGTCTCAGGGCGGCTGATGCAATAAGGAAACTGCTAAGTTTGGCTACGTCCATAATCCTGGCCTGGGCGGCCACCAGCCCGCAACATTTACTCACTATTCAGATTAAAGGAGCATGGTGAGAGGATACAACCCTGGTTCACACCTTTCCTTATTTTAAATCATGCAGTAATCTCTTGTTCTGGTATCCCAACTACCTCTTGATCCATGTACAGATTGAGCATAATTAAATGTTCTAAGATTCCCATTGTCTCAAGGTTATTCCTAGTTTGTTATGATTAACACAAATAAAGGGGTCTGCATAGTCATAAAGCACAAGAAAAACTTTTTGTTGCTTTTCATTTTAAGTCAAGAGGCATATATCAGCAATGATATTCCTTGTTCCAGTTGCTATTCTGAATCTGGACTGAACCTTTGGCAGTTCCCTGTCAATGTAATGCTGCAGCCATTGTCGGAAGATCTTCAGCAAACTTGTATTTTCATGTGATAGCAATGACATTTTTCTATAATTTGTATGTTCTCTTAGAAAAGGTACAAACATGGATCTTTCTGTGAGTGGATCATGTAGTCATCTTCCAAATTTCTGGTGTGGCAGTCATGTGATTATGTTAATTTTATAATTGAAATATAGGGGTGGAGTCTGGCCTGTTTATTGCTCATCAAGGTTTAAATCTACTTAGGGGTGTGGTCACAGGTAACCACACATCACAGGAAGGGGATGTATAATAAGCATAAGCATAACAAAAAGGGAGTGTAAAATGACAGAAAGGGGATCAGCTAGAGGTGTACATGTGACAGGAAGGAGAGGGACTAGGTGTATATATGTGACAAGAAAGGTAGGCCCTAGACTTAATATGGCAGCCTACACTTAATCATCCTTGGGTGGGTTTAGCCTCCCTGTCTCTCCTATAAGGAAGTAGTTCACTACTATTCTTATCAGAAGAGAGTGCGCCCTACTTAGGGTGGGACAGACTACATAGCCTAGTTGCCCTAGATGAGTGTTAACTCTTAGGGAGAATAGCTCTCTACCTGCTTTGGTTGGCCTCCAAGTGTGTAGTCATTTGTCATATGTAGCAAACAACTAAGTTTGACATATATTTGGGGGAGACAACTTGGACTTATGACTTTGCACTGGACTGGATTGGGATGCCTTCTTAGGGTCACATTTCCTTGGTATATAAACCCTTTCCTTATACATATATGCATGTCTTTGAAATTTGTTCCTCTAGTCTATCTGGACTAACACACCTGGCATAGTAAACCACATGATTTTTCTATTGAAAATGTTACCTGCCAGTCTTTCGATTTATTCAAACCTAGATTATAGATCTCTATGTGTTCCATTTCAATTTTGATGACTTTCTAGATTCATATTTTGTACATTTCAATTTCTTAACAGTTGTTTTCATTGATTTGTCTTGTTTTGAGTCATGCTCCATCAGTAAATGAAGGCCCTGAAAGCTTTCCTCCTGCAGGACTTACTCCACTAAGTTGCTATGATAGCTCGGTTTTGAGAAGAAAGCTCTTCCTCAGTGAGGTTTTGAGTTTCTTTTGACCTGAGAGACTCATGTCTGCTATTATCTCTGACATTACTTACTTCTATTCATGATGTTTTCAGTGTTTGACAATGGATAGAAGCTACCCACAAGTGTTTTGCTACATAACTTCTCAGAGTGGGTATCTTCTTCCTTATTCTTAGTCTGGGAGCTCTGTTGAAATCTGTTCACTTTGATTGATCCTGCTGGTATTTGAATACTGTTGTCATTGCTCTCAGCATTATAATAATTCACAAGTCATGACATTATGACAAACTGAAAGACAAGTGGTGAGTGTTAATTATAACTCATGTCAATTCATGTCTTTCCAAATTATTTGTTGGTATCCTTTTCAATGCAGAACTAAGGGGAGAAAGCCAAACAAGGTGAATTTTTTGTAGTTTCTAATTTCCTTATTGCCATTCTTGCTGTCATCAAATCATTTCTGACTCATTGTGCCTTTATAGAGGGAGTAGAACTGCCTCTGTTGGTTTCTGAAGCTCTATATCTTTACAGGTGTATAAAGCCCCCTCTTTGTCCCATGGAATGTCTAGGGTTTGGAACAATGGAACTTTCTTTTAGTCACCCAATGAGTAATCCACTAAGCCACCCGGATAGAGAATGATAAGACTTTCTGCATCTGTAAAAAGGCATGTGGCATTTAGGTTTATTGTACCAATCTGGCCAATAGGAACATGTGGCTAATCCGATCCCAGTTTGATTGGAGGGCAAAGAGATACATGGCTGTGCAAGGCCCACCTCCTTCTCTCCTAGTCTCTGGTGGTTATGGCGTGCTGGGGATTTCTCTCTTTTTAATGACTTTTTGCTTTCTTCATGTATGTTGCTCTCGATGTTATTCTACAACTCATCAGGTCTTCTGTCATTAGTGTTCTATATGTGAAATATGTTCTTGAGATCATCTCAAAACTCATGTGGGATAGACTTACGGTCATATTTTAGTTGTGTTGAGGCTCATTCTCTGCCTCAATCTGCAAGCTACACTACCTGTGAGCTACATTACACAACCTGTGACCCAGGCCTGCCCATGGATCATTCTCCTAGAACCTGAGGCCCCTTCAAGACTTGCCTTGCATTGCTTGCCTTTGAAATCCCATCTGTGCCTGCTTCCCTAAACTCCCAAGTTTCTTACTATTGGTAACCCTAAGCCTTCTGCTTGATGTCTGTGGACAGACTCTACTTGCCTTTTTCTGAGGAGACTCTGCTGTCTCCTTTCTTGACTTTGGATCTGGCAGCCCATGTGAGTTGGAGGACTTTTCCATGGAAGTGAGTTGAACTGAACCCTTTGTACCACTGTGTGGCCTAATTAGTTGTCATATTTCTACTTGTGGAATAAATCTATCTATCTATCTATCTATCTATCTATCTATCTATCTATCTATCATCTATCTATCTATCTATCTATCTATCTATCTATCTATCATCTAATCACAAGTATCCTGGTTTAATTTCTCTAGAAAACCCTGCCTAACACATGTTACATCTTCAAAAATCCACAGGGGACACAGTGGATGGTATAAGACATGACAAATGTAATGTATATAATTTAGAGTTCACATGAGTTGAAGAGGAGCTGATACCAAAGCTCTCTAATAGAAAGATGAAAATTATGATGGAAACATATTTACAAGTTTTATTTGATCTAATTGATTTATGGATTGCTATAATATCTGTAATATCCTCAACAAAATGTCAAGAAACTACAGAAGTTTAAAAACAAACAAATAAATCCTCTCCTTTGGGAATGCTATGAGTCAGAATACACTCAATAGTAGCATGTTTCATTTCATTCTTAATAGATATATAATGCTTAGTTTCTTTTAAAAATTTGGAATCTGCTAAATAACTATGGTAAGAGGATTTATTTCTAGAAGTTAAGCTTTAGCAGAGGTATATTCTTTAATACTTCTTTGCAGAGTTTCATATGATGAAATCCTTTATTTCTAAAGTATATGTTATGAGTTAGGTGCTGATGCAGAGGTTTTTAAAAGAAATACAATTAAACAGACAAAGAAAAAACTCTCATTAGAATTCTGGTGAAACATCCTGCACTATTCTAATAGCATAAGAAACAAGCAAGAATATTAACACAATATAATTGCAGCAAAGTGAAATCATTATGGCAAGAAAAACTATTCTGATGCATTGATTCCCATCAAAATTGTCACTAGATGTTAAACTTTAATTAAAGGGTGATCATTGCCAGTCATTTTGTTTCCCAGTTTTTTTAAAAAAGTGAATACATTATCATTTTCAATTAGGTTGACATTATTCATTGTCAGGATGTCTTTGGGAAAGAAATCAATGTGTATCCTTATAGTCACGTCCTGGGAGTCAGAAGATGGAGGTTGTTTATTGGAGGCTTTCTATCAGCGTCATGAAGAATAGGACACAACTTTGAGGGGTCAAGATACTTTCAAGAACATCTAAAGGTTGAAAACGCTTGTTTTTTTGTAATTTTTTCACTAAAATGTACTCAAAATAAATTTGTAAAAGTGAATAACACTAGAAACTAAACTTGGTGACTCAATTACTGTGGTAAAATATGGAAATAGCACTAATATATATAAAATGCTCAAAAATAGAAGCTCCCTATTCAGAAATTCACAACATGGGAATCATTTGAGGTTGTTACCATCTCTTGAGCTTGTTGATGCCCCAGTCATAAAGGGGAATAGAATGCTTTATAGGAGAAGGGCAGAACAATTTAGGCTTCAGTGTCTTCAGGGAGGTTTCCAACTCCCCTTTGAGAAAATACAATCTTAAAGACTGAAGTTTGGCTTACAAGTTCTTTCTAATCATAATTCCAATAATCATTTCTATAACACGACACTGGGTAGGGAAGCCAATATAATTTACCAATGTTTTCACTCTGAAATTGGTCAAATATTCAATTAAGATATATGTTAGTCTGGGTGGACTAGAGAAACAAATTCATAGACATGCAGATGGATATAAGGGAAAGGTTTATATATGAGAGGAATGGAGCATTGAGAAAGCATCCCAACCCAGTCCAGTATAAAGTCATAGTCCAATATTAGCCCATATGTCTGATACCAGTCTATAAAGTATCCTTCTGACTCATGAAGCATAAGCTATGACATCAGGGCAATCACAGGCTAGTGGGTGAAGAGTCTTTTATGTCTGGTGGCAGTAGAAGCATCTCAGCACTGGCAGGAGTCTCCACGTGGATTCTCCAGCCCCAGAGATTTGATTCCATCATGGCAAGCCCATGTGGCTTCTCCTCCAGATCCTCCATTCTCCAGAAATCAGCATCGATGAGCATGCTGTTTTCTCATCTTGTCAGTAGTTCATCGTCTTGGAGACTGAGAGTCAACTTTCTCTTCTCTAATTGAGAAATACCACGAGACTTCCCAGAATTCTCAGGAGAAAGCCATGCACACAGAGGCCTCAATGGCTATCTCCAGATTAACAGGATAGACACCACCCCTACATCCCAATCATGAAACTGACATCAAGTACATGCCACTACAAGATACATTCATAATTAGTTGCAATTGGAATGCACAATTTGAAGACAAAGAGAAAAGTATAGTAGTTTACACATCTTGCCCTTTTGGCTAAGATTAAGTGTAGGAATAGTCATTGGTAAACACAGCCTTTATAATGAAAG